>JARJDZ010009424.1:0-15010 GCA_030264555.1 Aleochara sp. GC000083
TATATGCATGTATATGTGTATGTATACATTCGCGAACGCGTGTTTAATCTGCTAATTTATTTGATTGCTGAATTGCAAGGGCGCGTTCTAATTACGAACAGAGATCAGATTGTATGTACTGTGAATGGCTAAAGTTGGTAACCATGATTTTCAAGATATTCGATATTCTTAGAGGATTAGTGACTTTGGAATTGAAAGGATAATAAATAGGATAATAAAGTTTTTGATTTTCATTTTTTTATAATTTAGATTATGTTATGTTATAATTCTTGCAAAATAAACTTTAAAATACTTGTTATATTTGTATAATATGCAATCTTACAAAATTCTTGTTAGCATTTTTTGGAATGCTTTTTGGAGAAAGTAAAAGTAACCTTTGAAAAGGCCTTCAAAGATAAGCCGAAATGGTTCCAGTTCAAAAAATGAATAGCCAGAGCTTGTCAGTAGATGTACAATAAACTACGAGGTGCAAACATTCTGCAACAATTATTTTTAATGATATTTCTGATTGATGAATGTAAATTTCTGATTATGGTTATCTGCGTAAATAAAAGGATACCAATTGCTAAATTTTGGGTTTCAATTTTTTGGATTTTTAGTTTAGGTCCTATTTTCAAAAGTAGAGAAATCACCAAAAAATGTAATCAGAATATAGCATAATAAATATATACATAATTTTAATAATTTTTCATTTTCTATAATATTTCTTGTACAACAAGAACCTTTGGAAGAGTCCTTTAAATTTTCTGGTTTTTAGTATCTATGTATATTTATAAAACATAACTGAATGTGTATAATAAAGAATGGTATCATTTTGCCGAGCATCGATAGGTAAAACGGCATATGATAAATAATAATAATAATCAATTTCTAATTTTTCATTTTCTAATATCTTAAGTTATATTACATTTCTAAAAGTAGGACAACCTTGATAAATTGTTCTATTTTGTACATAATATTAAATTTATCCAGCAGAATATAGGATATTTAGAGGAGATCTTCAAATTATACCCAAAAATAATTTTATACTTTATATTTAATTCCAGTTTAACGGATTATTTGGTTTTTGGTGTCTGGAACTATTTCTGGAAGTTACCCAGTACGAAAAGATATGAGAATGATTTTTGATGATAATCGATATTTTTAGGTTATTGGAGACTGAATATATTGAAGGATTACAATTATTAATATTTAGATTTTAAGTTTCTGAAATTTTTAATTCTTCTATTTCTAGAAGTGGGTAAAATACCAAAAGAATTCTTAAATTTTAATAAAATACTAACGTTGATAGATTTTTTGCTCTATATAATGGTTCTTATAGAATTTTTAGAAGAGATGCCCGTTAATACTATTCCAAAAATGTAAAGGTTTTATTTTAAATTTTGTTCTAAATTCAAAAGTTATCTTATACAAAAAAGCGACTATAATTTTTCATAATATTCGATATTCTTAGAATATTACTAAATGTCCTGTTAAAGATAACAATTGATTTGGCTTTTCAGTTTATATCCTAATATTTCAGGATATTTCATATTTCTAGAATGGGGAAATCCCAAAAAAATTCTGCAAAATTGATAAGAATATTACTCTAATTTTTATAAAAATATCTGAATTCTATAAAATGGTTTTAAAAGGGAACCTTAATATTAAATCTTAATATTTTAACACTTTAATTCAAGGATGACCAAAAGTATAGGTTTTTGTTATATCTAGAACAAATTTCTGAAGTTACCGAGAATTTAAAAATTTAACCTTCTTCAACCTAAATTTGACTAAAACTTTTCATTAAGGTTAGCAAATTTGAAATTTTAAGCAGTAACCAACTAAATTTAATGTAACCCTAAAATAATCTACCTCAACCCAAAATATCCTATCCCAATAGGAGGTATTTTGATATGGATATCAGACAAATTTTGATATAGTTGCTACCAGCTTAAAACCTACACCATCCTTAAATCGCTAAATGCCACCAACTTTTCTCCTTTTTTTCCTTTCCCAGAAGGTTCAACACAATCCAAACCAACAACCTCAAACCTCCAAAACGAAAACTCATCCAAAAACCCTTAGAAACCTCCAATCTGACTAAACCCAACTTCAACACCAACTTGAAAACTACATCATCATCAAACATCAAACCTCCAAACCTAACAAACAACTTTTCTAACTTTCAGACCGTCTCACTTCCGAAACTACCGGTACCCGACCTGGAGCAAACCCTCACCAAGTACGAGAAAACGCTGCAACCACTCTTGGACGACGATGGCAAGCAACGTCTCAAGGCGATCATCCAACGCTTCGGCGGCGAAGGCGGCCTCGGCCGCAAACTCCAGCTCTACCTCTTGGACCGTCGAGAGCGTCTAGACAACTGGGTAAAAAACACGCTGTCATTATCCCGAACAACAGCCGCTTAGATTCACGCAGCAAACGAAACTAATGAGCGAATGAATAAAATATAAGCGCATGCATACATGCTGCCTCACGCTTTTCGCAGCCACTTGACATCGTGCTTGACATGCTTGACATGATGTGCACGTACGCATGCTGCACCGGAAGCAGTCATCCTCGCATGCCAGCAACGACCCTCCTGCAACAAGAGCCTTCCTCTCCCTTGCTTCAAAACGCTGGTAGAATTTCAAATCAAACGATCCAAACGAAATGATCTCGTTAACGAAATTGTTTGATCACCGATTTCCAACAAAGGTTTCAAAATAGTGATTTCGTAATGTTGAAATTGTAATTTTGCTACTTTCCGCTAGAGGGTATTGCAGTCTATTGTCGAGCTCTCCCTAAACTATAAACTAGTATTAGAGAGAGATGGGTATAGATTGGGAGAACAGATGGGGTTGGCGGATGGAATTCTCGAGGGGGGATTAAAAATTATAATTGGATTCGGTTTGATTGTTTGTGCCTAGAGTAAACAATCCTTCCTACTTGGTTGCTCCCCAACCGGATGTACATAAAATAGTAACTCATGTGTAAATATCATGCTGTCCTTTTTCGCACAGGACCGTACTTCTGGTAACCATGATTCTGGTGTAAAATTATAAATTGAAACTGGGATGAAGCATCCATGGAAGAATTCACAAGAGGATAAATTTTATTGAAGCGTTGTTGGAAAGATAATTAAATTTTAAAGTTCTTCATCCTTGGATGTAAGACGTTTATCCTTCGGATTTAATGGTCGTGTGCAAGTTTCCAGGGCGGTCTATACCGTCTCGATGACGTCGATTCCGGCGTCGGCGCATTGCATTGTTTCCCCCACCTCCGCCGCCACTTCCGCCGCCGATATTCTCATTCCGGGCACGATCACACAAGCGCGGAATTCCCATGACACCTCCCTGGAATGGAACAAAACGAGAGCCCTCCTTCCCCCACCCTTTCCCCGCCGGTGGCGGTAACAAACGCCCACCGACCAAACAATTTAGATTTCTGCATGAATGCTTCCTAATCCCCGAACATCCAGATTTGCTTATTGAACCGCATTTGCATGTTTCCTTCGTTTTTTGTTGTCATTGTTGTTTTGTTGTTATTGGAAACGGGGGAATTGTTGAAGATGTGATATTTAACAAGAAATGTTTAAGAACCACACCGATCACTGAATGTACAGCACCATCTAACAGAGAGCACCCTCGATTAAGGAATCCTAACCTCAAAAGGCGCACTTACCAAGCTACCTAACCGATTCTAGGCTGTCAAATACTGGCTGGACGACATGTACCTCACGAACCAACTCGCCCTTCCGGTCAACTCCAACCCCGGCATGGTGTTTCCGCCACGCCGCTTCACGACCATCCTCGACGTTGCAAGATACACCGCCCGGCTGATCGACGCTGCCCTCACGCATAAATCCCTCTTGGACAAGAGAGAACTACCCATCGAACGAGCCACGTCACGCGAACCAGGCCAGCCACTCTGCATGGCCCAGTACTACCAACTCTTGGGATCATGTAGGCTACCCGGCAAGCAACGCGACGCCCAACACCTACCAGCGCGCCCCCTACACGGCGAAATCCCCACCGAGCACGTCATCGTCATCTGCCGCAACCAGTTATACTGCGTCCCCATACAAGCACCCGATCGAGGTCGCCTTGAAGAGGATGAAATCTGTGCTCAGATGTTGCATATCCTTGATGACGCCCCATGTCTTGCAAGCCCGCCACCTATCGGGCTTCTGACGGGACTACCACGAGATAAATGGGCTGAAGCACGGGAAGTCCTCTGTAAGGATGATCGTAACAGACATAACCTCGAACTCATCGTTCGTAGCCTTTTGGTCATCTGTCTGGATGAAGCTTTGCCAACGTCATTCAACTGTCGTCTGCAGAAAGGCGGAAAGGGACACTCCACTGGAGGGCGCGATGAAACTAACCTCGCTTTACAGATGATCCATGGTGGTGGCTCCAATTATAATTCCCCGAATCGATGGTTCGACAAAACCATCCAGTTGGTGGTTTCCGGTGATGGGGCTTGTGGGTTGTGTTACGAGCACTCACCAGCTGAAGGTGTCGCTGTCATCCAACTCATGGAGAAATTGTACAAGTATGCTGACACTGTTGCCAACTCAGATCCACCATCATCATCGCATCTACCACCTCCGGAACGCTTGGAATGGAATCTTGAAGCTGATGACCATAAACGCATCGAAGCTGCTGCGCACTTCGTCGATAACCTCGTCAAGGATTTGGACTACCAGGTGTTTCGCTTCATGGGTTACGGGAAGGACTTCATCAAAGGGTGTAAGGTAAGTCCGGATGTGTACATCCAACTAGCTCTTCAGCTCGCCTACTATCGTTTGTACGGTAAACTGACCGCAACTTATGAGAGCGCATCGACGCGTCGCTTTCATCTTGCACGCGTTGACTGCATCCGGTCTGCAAGTCCGGAAGCTTTAGCCTGGGCGCAGGCGATGGCCCAGCCTCGAGAAGACGAAAAGAAGGTCACCTTCCATCTTGTCAGCGATGAGGTGAAGATGTCCCTGTGGAGTGCAGCTGTGAAGCAGCAGACCAAGGAGATGATTGATAACATTATGGGTCAAGGGATTGATATTCATATGCTTGGGTTGAGAGAGGCTGCGAAGGAGACTGCACCTACAGCTGCACATCCACTTCCGGAAATCTTCACCGATGGGAGTTACCGGTTGGTAAATAAGTTCCTCTTGAGTACTAGTCAGGTGGCGACATCTGATGACACTTTCATGGGTTACGGGCCGGTTGAACCGGAAGGTTATGGGGCTTCGTATAACCCCAAACCGGGTTATATCATATTTTGTTTGTCGGCGTTCTGGTCGTCTGAAAGCACCTCGAGTTCCAAATTTGCGCAGAGCTTGGAGGAGAGTTTGAATGCTATGAAGGAGTTGTTGTCGAGACAGGGAGCCCAGTAAATCTATTTCAGAATTTTAAAAGATGAAAAATTATTGGAAATTAAATATGGAAATCAGAAAGTATTTATTTTGGACGGTTTTTGAGGTTACTGTTGCAAATTTGAAAGGTTTATTGAACAAAGATGATATCGAGAATTTAGACTAGATTCTATTGGTTGATTTTTAATTGATTGTCAATGACAACGCGCTGTTTTGAAACCAAAACATATCAAAAACATATCACTAGTCTTTAAGCAGTACTGATAACTTTAGTCCACTATCAGTGGTATCAACTATATTTGATATCCGACCTAACGGTTAGTAGGTGAACTATACTGCTGGACATCTCTAACTGTTGCTACAGACCGCTAGATGGCGATAAGGAACCCTCATCTATCAACTTTTTTAACATTATCAAATTACAAATGTTTTACAGATTTTTCATTCATATTTCTCTTCAATCAAAAGTTTCATTTTTAATCAGTATTTTTAGTTGCTTAAATACTACAGTTAAAAAAAATAAAAGAAAAGAAAAATAAGTGGGAAATTCAAAGTTGAAATTTACACTTACTATTAGAATGAAACTAAATCTAGTGACAAAATAATTAAATATACGTCGTCTATGGCAACAATTGAAGATGTCCATAGTTAAATAAAAAAATATTTATAAGGAAATATATTAAAGCTTCTATTGAGCTAGATCTATCCATATCATATTGTTGTTGATTACTAAATATCAATTAGGATACTGAAAACTTCATACATATCAATGATACAAGTGAAACCTAAATAAGAAATGAAACATATACATGTCATTACTAATGGGACTGAAATATGCAAAAACAATTTTATCATGAATGTTAAATGTTTTACAATGGCTATACAGGAAAGATGTTTTACCAAAAAATCGATGTTATTTATAAGCAAAAATAATATTTACAGCTTTTAGAACGATACGTATTTATATATTTATTGTTATGAGATAAAATATTTATTTATTTGCAAATATTAATTGTATCCTCACTATGCAAATTTTATTCAATTGGTAGTTTTGCAAAACCACTAGGGTTTCAGATTGATTGTAGAGTATATTTAAATAGGATTTATTTCTAGAGGAGGTTTAGAAAGCGCCATCTATATTTACAATCGCTTAGCTAATTGGAAATTTTCTAGTTTAGCCGAGAAACGAAATCTTGTTCGAACGTATTAAAGTTTATTTGTTGTTGATATTATAGAGATTTAATTATTTAGATTTTAATGGAGTTGATTATTGTTAAAAAAGAAAATTTTTGGAAAAAAAAATCATGCACCATCTAGTGATTGATAGATATACTATTTTAGTGAAGGCTTAAATACTAAGTTTGGATTTTAAAGATTGATTAAAATTGAATTTCATTTTGAAATTTGGAAAATCATGTTATATTTATTGTTATTAACAATTATATACGCTTCTAATTAACGAATACTAATTAACAAATTACACAGTAATTATGAGTATTTATTAATGTACAAGTATCTTATAGCTGTATAAACAATAACAACATATATTTGTTGATGGATCTGATCAAATAACATATCATATATTACAATATAAAGGATTGTAATTACAACCATAATTAATCTATCTAATTGTGAACAAAAGAATTTTTAATGACGTATACAAATGCCACGAAGCAATTGTTTTTAAATATGCTTATAGGCAACCTAATATACACATGTACATTGTGTTGCTTATATCGTGTTAATACTTTTGATCTACATTTTTTGATCTGTGCAATTCAAATATTTTCAAAATTATTGTCATTGTCAGTAAGTTTGATGAAATTTTTAGATCCAGTTCAACCAAAATGTTTCAATTAATTGTTTATTTTAATTATACTATAAGACGAAATGATAGAGATGTATAGAACTTATAAATAATAATGCCAACAATTTTGCAACTAACATATCATCATACATATCAATAAATATACAACCAAGATTAATTGTTGTTAAATCGGTGTGCTTCAACGTATTTAAAGGCCTTGATTTGTGCAAATGGATATTTTATTGAATGAAATATCGAACAAAGAACGCTACAACAAATCACTATCATTTACATGATGTACTTGATGAATAATTAATTATTAATCATGACTCTTGATCAATTGAAAGCGTTCTTTGTTTATATTTCAAGATTGAATGTAAAAATTGAACAAAGACGAAGAAACCACTACAATTGTCAATCTAGATTACACAAAAACCAAACTTAGAATCGTAAATCATTGGACTGCATTTCAACAATTAAGTTATCCCCCATAAAATCACTTCATGAAATTCCTAAGATGAATTTATAAATTAAAGAATAAACTGCCTACAAATCAGATATCTCAAATATAATATAACCCCAGCCTAAAATGATAACGACTGTAAATAGAAATATTTATGACAAATGCGTTACAAGGAAATGCTTCTAGAATAAATAATTAATGTACTTTATTACGTTTTAGAGCCAAAAATATAAATTTTGGGTAGTAGTAAAAGTATATTAGAGTAGATTAGAGTCGATGTACATAGATGAAAATTTTTTCATAGAAACTCGTGTATTAGCAATATGATAGAAACCTATATTTATTCGAATTATTGTATTTATTCACGCATAAATGCGAATATCATGTAATTAAATGTAAACATAATCAACATAACAGACTACTCTCATTTTTGAAATTTAATTGTCTAACTATTAATAGCTTAAATATGTATCTCATAATGCATGGCTATAATCAATCAAATTTTAATTAAATTCATGCAGCTTTCAATTACAATGTATTAAATTTGATTTAAATTAATTATAATATAACAAATATGTAGGGTATTGCTAAAAGTAGGTATAAAACTAATCACTGTTAAATGTATAAGCCCGCACAGTATAACTTGTCCATATTTAGCGTAATATCTAAGAATATTCCGCAAGATATATTAACGCAAAATTGTACAATTACAGATGTGTAATTTTAGTGTTTTGTGGAGAAGGCACTGAAAGCAACTTGAATATTCGAGTTTGATATCATTAGCGATGCATTTACACTAATATAATTAATACGATACATATAGCGAATGAGTGAGATGTTTAAATGTAGTTCTAAATATCAAACTATTTGTTGTTTAAGTTTCTGAAATATATGTAGCCGTAATTGCATTTATATCACTATGTTGTTAAATGTGATACACGTATTTGTATGTTTAATTATCTTTTTCGTTGTATTCTATTAAATATTATAAAAATTATGCACTTTTCACTCATTTATCTTCCCATGAAACATAAGCGCCTTTCTGTTAGGCTAAATTTAAAGCTTGCAACATGTATTAACTCCCTCAACAGATATGTTATGTATAAAATAGTAATTTTAGCAACAAAAAACTAAATTTAAGTTTGGAAATATTCATTTTTTCAACTTTGCTATTATAGGGAATAAAATATCCCATTATTCCTCCAAATAAATAATTCGACAGGGTAGGTGGTGCCCTCTATGAATGCGTGAATGAAAATGAATGTGTTTAAGCGAAAGAGTCGCCGCATGTGAGTATAATTAGAACTTTAAAGATTGTTCGGTGGTCGATTCTCCTATCTATATTCTCTCTCCATGGATAGTATGAAACATAGATGAGATGAAACATGGATGAGATATATCATATGATCTTTGGATAGTATTTTTTGTTGTGCCAGCCCAACCTGCAAAATCAAACATTTCCGCAGCAAAGTAGCAAATATAAAACTGAGCAAGAGTGCTGTCATAGAGTTCTTCTCTGGTATAATAATCTCTGCTCGCCAGTGAAGCAAGTGAAACGAAATTTGACTTTGCCAGCAAAAATCGCCTCATGTATCTTTATGATATTGAATAATTATCGCTCAGCAGTTTCACTATACATGCTACTGTAAGGTCATGATTTTTCTAATTTTAGAATCTTTATGTTTTTTGGGGGTTGCTCTACAAATAAGGAGAAGTTCAAAAAGCCACAGGCATTTGGAATGAATCTTCCAGCAGTATGGGCTCCTGCAGCACTCTCTTATGGTATTCCATTAACAATTTACTTCTATAAATACAATATGTTACCATTGTTATAATTTTTCTCATTTTAGAATCCAGGGATTCCACATTCCAGCAATGTGGGCTTCTTTTTCTCATTTTAGAATCTTCCATGTTTTGTAGGAGGTTACAATACAAATATGGAGAAGTTAAAGGAGTCAGGGACATTTGAGAAACATCTCCAAGCAGTATGGACTTCTACATCAGTCTCTAAAGGTATTGATTTCAAGATGTTCTAATGTATATCATAATTTTTCTTATTATATAATCTTCAACGTTTTTGTGGTGTTGCTCAACAAATATGGAGAACTTCAAGTTGCTGAGCACATTTGAAAAACATCTCCATGCAGAATGGACTTCTGCAGCAGCCCATTAAGGTATTTTTTAAATATTTATTTCAATAAATGCAATATAATATATGCCATAATTTTCTTAATTTAGAATCTTCCATGTATTTGTGGAGTCTGCTTGTCAAATATAGAGAACTTCAAGTTGCTAGCTGCCCAAGTGGCATGGGTACTCTGCAACAGTCTCTTAAGGTATTGTTTTAACAATTTATTTCTATTAATATATAGTTATTAGGTAGGTATTCTTCAACTTTTTATGTTATCAATGTGGTGTGATCTTTGGCAATTTGTAGCTATGGGGTCTTTGGTTCTAGTTCTTTTTCCTCATTTGGGTTTCCATCATATTAAATTAAATATCTAATTCTTCAGATTCTTTCATGTTTGTGTTGTATTTCTATAAATATATTCCTCTTTTTCGCTTTGTGGATTGACTATTTATTGGTTATGCGCGTGTCAGGTGCAATGTCAAACAGGGGGAATAAAACAGCACTTTATTCCTGTCGTTCTCTACTCCCTCTTGTATAGTCCGTCCGCTCAGCGTTGGGTTTTATGGCCCTAATAGCAAGCCTTAACCGCGGGAGTAAAGTGACACTTTATTCCCTTGCTCATCAAAACTTATTTCTTTTCTACAGTAAAATATAGCTGGTTAATAGAAATCTCCATGGTCATCAAGGACGCCATTTTCTCTGGATGCTGAAATATTTACCCATCACTATTTGTGAAGCATACTATTAAAGTGACTACACTTTTCATTATATTTTTTGCTACAGTACCATCAAGTTTTTCTGTGTCTGTTACATGTTGGCGGTAACGGAGGTGGATGGATGCAAGTTCTAATGGCTTTGTATAAATATTGCTGTAAGTGCGATGAGTAAATGAACATCTAATTGTATTACTTAATTACTTATACAGTTTTTATTTATTGCTGGAGTTTTCACTGTGTGTTCAAGGCAATGAAGCTATCATCAACTACAATAAGTTCTTCTTGCTGGAACTTCAAATAACAATAGACCATCAAGTATTTTGTGTCTGCCATATGTTGAAGCATGGTTGAATGCAGGTTCTTAGTAGTCTTGTATACCTATTTCTGTAAGTGGGATATTGTACAGTGGAGAAGTTCAAGCAGCCAGCAAAATATGGAACACATATTGAAGCAGTGTGGGCTCCTGTACCAGTCTCTTCAGGTATTATACTAACAATTTATTTCAGCAGTCAAAGTATAAAATTAACAATTTATTTTTATAAATACATGGTACAATAATGTCATAATTTTTCTCATTTTAAAATCTTCCATGTTTTTTTCAGAGGTTGCCCTACAAATATGAAGAATTACAAGCAGCTAGCAAAATATGGAACACATCTTCCAGCAGTGTGGGCTCCTGTAGAGGTCTCTTAAGGTAAAATATTAACCATTTCTATAAAACATGTTACAATAATGTCATAATTTTTCTCGTTTTAGAATCTTCCATATTATGTTAAAGGTTGTTCTGCAAATATGATGAATTTCAAGCAGCCAGCAACATATGGAACACTTGTCACAGCAGTGTGGGCTCCTGCAGCAGTCTCTTAAGGTATTTTATTAACAATTTCTATAAATACAATATGTTACAATCATGGAGGGAGGAGAAGTCTGGAGATGCCCATTCCAATGCTGCACAAAATTTTGATATGGGACAACGCCACTTTTCAATGCAATGGAAAAGCTTGGAACCAGAACCAAAAGCGTACGCTTGAAGATTCGAACGAAACCAACATTTTGCATGCGTACTCAAAAGTACCCCACGCTACGCATTGGCAGCAGCGTGGGAGAAGCGACGGCTAAGAACCTTTTATTACCCAACCATTCACTTTTCGAAGTTAGGAGCATCTCCATACTTCACCTCCCTCCACGGTTACAATTTTCCATGATTTGTGGGAGGTTACTGTGAAATTATGAAGAAGTTTGAGAAGCCAGGAACATTTGAAACACATCTTCCAGCAGTATGGGCTTCTACAGCAACCTTTTAAGGTACCTGTAACCAAATTCAGGTTGTTTTGCAAATATGGATAATTTGTAGTGGTCAACACCTATGCAAAACATCTTCCAGCAGTGCAGGCTCCTGCAGCAGTCTCTTAAGATACCTGTAACCAAACACAGGCTGTTCTGCAAATATGGGGAATTTCTAGCAGCCAACAACATATGGAACACATCTTCCAACAATGTGGGCACCCGTAGCAGTCTCTAAAGGTATAAAATTAACAATTTGTATAAATACATGTACTGTAAGGCCATAATTTTTCTCATTTCAGAATCGTCCATGTTTTGTGGCACGGTGCGATAATGCGTACCTTATTCCGTGATTTAACGTCGGCCACCCGTCGTACATGGCCTATTTTCTCGGTTGCCGAAATCCAAATTTGCGACGGGAGGCTAAGTTGCTGCTCCGGTCTGTTCAGCGACTTGCAGCTTCGGCAGTTGGCTTCGCATTCAACTTGAGGCCACGTCTCCAATTTCATATCGGAAGAGAATTTGCGTAGTTATTGGGTGAATTTGGATTTTGGGAATTTTAGTGGAGGAGTTTAACGCCATTCGGGGTAATTTTTTTAACCACGTGTTTCACCGATTCATCTCTAGCCGAAAACCAGGCAAGGTATGCGTTCCCGTCCTTATTGTGCTGTGCTTTCTATTTAATTTCATTCATACAGGTAGTGCCCGCCTAGTTTGATAGTCAAGTTCACGTCCACGAGTCTACGCCTTCGTATCAGACGGAAAGGCGTTTACGGTTCCGGATAAATCATTACCATCTCAACCCGAGGGAGAGAATCCATCTAGAGGCGCTGCCACGCGAAAACCACGCGGTCGCCGACCGTAATCAGCACGGAGCAGATTCGTTTTGTTTGGTCTCGTCCGGGGACCTTGTAGTATTTTTACCGATTCGATTAGTTACGAACTTGCTGAATCTCACTCGGCCGCCTTTGTGCCGGTTGTTGGTCGGATAACTGTTGTGTTGATTATTTTACCATAGGAACAACGTGGGAAATTGAGTCCGGTAGCGCTACCAAATACAATACAAATGTGTCTTAATTTTTCTCATTTCAGAATCTTCCATGTTTTCGTGGAGTTGCTCGACAAAAACGGAGAATTTCAAACTGCCAGGGACATTTGAGAATCCAAGCAGAATGGACTTCTGCAGCAGTCTCTTAAGGTATTTTTTAACTATCTATTTCAATAAATACAATATTTTCACATGTATGCCACAAGTTTTCTTATTATAGAATTGACAATTTTAGAGCACTTCAAGCTGCCAGGGACATTGGAGAAGCATTTCCAAGCAGTACGGACTTCTGCAACAGTCGCTTAAGGTATTATTTAACTATTTATTTCAATAAATACGATATGGGATAATTTATGTCATAATTTTTCATACTTTAGAATCTTCCATGTTTCTTGGAGTCTACAAAAAACATGGAGAACTTAAAGGAGCACATATGGAGAACATATGGAAATCATCTCCAAGTGGTATGAGCTCTATGTAGCAGTGTCTTAAGGTATTGTTTAACAATATAATTCAATAAATACAATATGGGATAATGTATAACATAATAATCTTCATTTTAGTATCTTCCATGTTTTGTGGGAGGTTACTGTACAAATATTGAGCAGTTCAAGAAGTTGGGCACATTTTAATCACTACTTCCAGCAGTATGAGCATCTGCAACAGTCTCTTAAGGTATAATATTATCAATTTATTTCTATAAATATAATATGTTACAATTGTGTCATAATTTTTATCATTTTAGAATCTTTCATGCTTTGTGGGAGGTTACTGTATGAATATAGAGAATTTCAAAAAGCCAGGGACATTTGAAGTGCATCTTCCAGCATAGTGGACTTCTGCAGCAATCTGTTAAGGTATTATATTAACAATGTATGTCATAGTTTTTCTTATTTTAGTATCTTCCATATGTGTTGAAGGTTTGTCTGTAAATATAGTGAACTTCAATGAGCCAGGGACATTAGGAAAGCATCTCCAAGCAGTGAGGGCTCCTGCAGCAATCTCTCAATGTATTTTATTTGCAATTTATTTCTGTAATTAGAATATGTTTATGTATGTCATAATTTTTCTTATTTTATCTTTCATGTTTCTTGGAGCCTGTTCAACAAATATGGAGAACTTCAAGCAGCAGGGAACAGATGGATATCATCTCCAAGCAGTATGAGCACTGTGGCAGTCTGTTATGGTATTGTGGGATACGGGATAATGTATTTCATAATTTTAGAATACTTCCAGCTGCCACAAAGATCTGCCACAGTACTACCTCGTTAATTGAAACTTCCATCAGAGACGTCATTTTCTCTGGACATGTTCACGCAGCACCAATTTTGAAGCATAGTGACTAAAATTTTCATTATATTTCTTGTTACAGAACCAACAAGTATTTTGTGTCTGCCACATGTTGAAGGCAATGGAGATGGATGGATGCGTGTTCTAGTGGCTTTATATAAACATCTCTGTAAGTGCAATAAGTAAATGAACAATTAATTGTATTACTTATTTTAGATTTTATTTATTGCTGCAGTTTTCACTATGTGTTCAACGCAATGAAGCCATCATCTATTGCAATAACTTCTTGTTGCTGGAACTACAATCAACAATGGATAAGTGGAAATTCAGCATGGAGGGCTCGGGTAGTAGCTGAGTCAGTTCAGCACTCACAGAAAGTTGAAATTGGCAAGGTTTGTTGTCTTGTTTGTTTCAGCTGAACTAGATGTAACATGACTTTGTTTTGGATGAATGCTTTGTTGTGAATTTTATACTACATATTCACACACTGTGCTCCTCTTATACGTATCATGTGTATCAACATTTCTTATTTTGCCAACAAAATTGTTTGAAAACCAGTACCAAGACTATAGTCTTTGGCTTATTTTCAACGTCCGAAATTTGCCGAAAAATAGTACCAAGACTGTAGTCTTTGCTTATTTTGAACGTACGAAATTGGCCGAAAAATAGTACCAAGACTATAGTCTTTGCTTATTTTCAACGCCCAAAACTGCCTGAAAAATAGTACCAAGACTATAGTCTTTGCTTATTTTCAACGTTCGAAATTGGCCGAAAAATAGCACTAAGCCTATAGTCTTTGCTTATTTTCAACGCCCGAAATTGCCTGAAAAATAGTACCAAGACTATAGTCTTTGCTTATTTTCAACGTTCGAAATTGGCCGAAAAATAGTACTAAGACTATAGTCTTTGCTT
>JARJDZ010009425.1:0-25306 GCA_030264555.1 Aleochara sp. GC000083
GTCAAGACCTACAATTTGGTTCTAACTTTAATTTAATTGATCCAACAGTTTAAAAGATATACGCAGTTAAAGAGGCGAAAAAAAGCGAAAATTTTGCATTTTTAAGACCCCATTTTTCTGGTTCGGGTGTTTCCGGGTCCCGCAGAGTTTTGGGACTGTGACCAATGTTATTTTTTCGTCAAAATACTATAAATATCGTTCGAATCATCCAAATCGGTCTATTAGTTTCGGAGATATGAAAATTTTTGAAAACTCGATCGACTTTAAGAATTTCATATCGCTTTTTTCGCTACAAACTTTTTTTTCAATTTTGTTCTTCTGACGCGGTTTCTGCTCTCCCCTTGGCCAAAAGGACATGAACCCATAGATTTTTAGAATGTACTCGTCAAGGCCTACAATTTGGTTCTAACTTTAGCTTAATTGGACCAACCGTTTAAAAGATATACGCAGTTAAAGACGCGAAAAAAAGCGAAAATTTTGCATTTTTAAGACCCATTTTTGTGGTTCGGGTATTTCCGGGTCCCGCAAAGTTTCGAGACTGTGACCAATGTAATTTTTTCGTCAAAATACTATAAATACCGTTCGAATCATCCAAATCGGTCCATTAGTTTCGGAGATATGAAAATTTTTGAAAACTCGAGCGATTTTAAGAATTTCAAATCGCTTTTTTCACTACCAACTTTTTTTTCAATTATTTTCTTCGATCGCCATTTCTGCTCTCCCAGTTACAAAAAGGGCATGAACCCATAGATTTTTGGAAAGTGCTCGTCAAGACCTACAATTTGGTTTCAACTTTGGTTCAGTTGGTCCAACCATTTAAAAGTTATACGGAGTTAAACGACCGAAAAAAACTGATTGGAATATAGTTACAACTTGTATCCAATTTTGTCTGTGTGTGCAAAACCTATTACTTCATTTGAAGCATGATATTTAGATATCTTCAGCTGATGCAAATACAAGTAATTAACGAATGATTGATATCCAAACATGCGCATATTTATTGCAAAGACTGCAACGAAACGAAATACGAAAATTAGTAATAATTAATGGCACAAACATGGAAAACAACAACAAAACCTCGCACTCAGTGCATTTGTCCATTCCGATGCAGGAATAGAGTGGACGTCGACATTATGTGAAGGCATAATGATTATATATTTTCATTTATTAGATAATACGAGGAATAATTTATAGGTCATTCTGATTAGTGTCATGTGCATGTAGCATATTTTCAAATTAAAAGCATTCAATATTGGCATGCAACGCGACGCGTCGCGTCCAACGAACAAATGAACGAACCACCGCGCACCAACGAGAACGATATTTGCCAAATATCATCGTCGGTATTATTATGTGCTTTGCTCTTTCCATTGCTTCCCCCTATTTCAATCCTCGTTGTCCGAAAACGTGGAAAATCAGCGAGATTCGTTCCCCGATTACCATATCGAATAATAGAAATATATAGTTTTTGTTAATGAAGAATACATCCCTTATCACATCCTACTCTTCCAGAGTGTACAATCATACAGGATGTCATTTTTAACATTTTCCAAAAACTTGATGGGATTGAGGTTTGTGAGGTTGAATGAAGTTTCAGATAATTTGAATTGAACGTATTCTTCAAATGATCCTGAATTTCAAAAATTGCAACTTGTAGAAGATGTTCAATGAGAAAAGAGATATAAAAATGATCATTTAGCATAATTAAATAATAATTTAAAAGGTAATTATAAAAACCATTCGGAATGATGATACACGTAAATGCATTGTAAATGCAAATATATTTATAGCTGTTTGTTGACTTGCATGTTATAAATTCCATCCGAAACAGCTATTTTCAATGATGTGCACTCGAGAGCTGGTGGCGGGAATGCATGTTTCTGGATGGTGGGCAGCGAATGGGATAATTCGTAATGCTGCTCCATCACAAATATTGTGTCGTTTGGCGTTCGTTTTGTCGTCGTTGGACGTCGCAGTGCGAACGCGCCATCGCCATCGCCATTGCCATCGGTATGTGTAATGCGTTTATTATTTATTGTCGTTGTAATGAATGGCATAACTCACCTAGTAATTAGACTCATAATTCTGAATATAATGCGCTAATGCGGCGGGCCGATGTCGAAAAATGATTGAGTCCGAATTACGAGCACCAACCAGCCAACAAACCGAACCGCGCAGAAACGCATTGCAATGCACACAATGCTCGATGGAAGCGTTTTGCTATAGACTCATTGCACTCGGTCTGGAAATGTATTTACCGAATTGTTGCTGAATGCGTGTTTGCATCGATGTGATTCACAATGGGGATGATTTTGGAACGTGGGACATGATTCAACGTTTATCACTTCAATTTGGAAGAATTCTTTTTGATGCTTTCATTAATCGATGTGATCCATTTTTGCCGCAATCTTCAAATAGTAAAAAAAACTAATCAAGAAGTTGTCCATAATTTTTCCATACCGACTCGTAAATAATTAACAATTTCTCCTGCTTGCATCATAAATAAATCTTATCATAAAGAAAGACACACTCGCATGTATAAGACGCATACACGCTCGAGTAGTAAGCTTCAATTTTGTATAATTTAATGTCATAATTAAGTGGATTAAGAACGCCGAGATTAAGCTTATGAATATGCCCCGCGCGAACGAGCGAATACATAAAGCGGCGAATGAAATAAACTATCCATGTTTATAGGTGTTGAAAAATCATACCGGCGCAATATCATTAGCATATATTGGAAGGCTTTTTTGTGTGTGCTAATGAGCGAACGCGAACGCTCGATGCATGTTTTTATTTCGCGGTGTTCGCGTTGAATTGTGCGCGCGAACAGCTAGTTTCAGCGAAGAGAAGAGAGTTGCCAATAAGCGCATACATGTACCTTTAGTCTGCACATATTCGTACAATGAATGATATTATACTCGATGCCGCATTTGGTTGTATAGTGTAGCCAGTATGTCGGTGCTATAAATTTCGAGCTTAAAGCGCAACTTAATAACATTATTTATAATTGATGGCAGGGCGTAATAAATAATAAAAGTGATTTCACGTTGTTGACGCATTTGTTAGACACCTATTCATATATTACTAGATTATTGGTGATCATTTTTTGAAAAGTTATTTTTTGATTAATAGATTAGATTGCAAATTGATTTTTTGCTAATTGCAAATGAGAGTTACAAAATTTTGGGTATCTTGAAGATCCCCATTCCTCCGGGTTTTGGTTGTGGTTCTATATTGTAAATTAGATAAAAATCAAAAATTTTAATAGTATTTTGAACTGGAATATACCAAACTTGAGAAAATATTGTTGGAGTTGCTGCACTGTAACAGTAAAAGCATCAGATAAATTCTGTAATTTTCTAGCAAATGAACATTTTGAGTGCTTATTAGTAAGTACTCGTCGACATTTCAGTCGGTCACACTCTCTGTGTGAGCATCGTTGCGTGGGCCTAGCTTGATTTATTATGTGATGTTATTTTATTTAACAAGTTTATATGTATATGCTATAAATTATATTCCTCGTTTTTGATGCATGGAACGACCTATTTCCATAGCTTGCATGTTAAAGCCCTTTGAAAGAATTGAAGTGTTTCAAGATGCTTCCAACATGAAGTCTTCATTATACTGAAAGATTTTACCCTTTACAATTTTTTCAACAGTCCTAATTGAAGAACTCGAAATAATTCAATTATGACACAATAATTGATGAATTTATAAACAATTCTTGACTATGAACTATTGCGGTTTTCCTTGGGGGATCTCAACAGTTGGTTCTGACATAATTTGCCAAAATGAAAACCGCAAAAATTTTCGCGAATAACTTTACTAACTGCACAATTTGATCGAAAAAAATTACAAATTAATGAAACCAGAGGAAACATATTCTAAATGAAACTATACAAATCTAAACGTTTAGCGCGGTTGGGCGCTTCCGGTTAAATTGCATGTAGACAAAAAATAGCGTAAAAGGCAACAAAAAGCTATTCATGTAGAAATTAATTTGATAAAGCGCGACGCGGCCGAACACAGATTGAGTTAAAACAAGCACTCGAACCTTCGGCCAACTTGTTTCCAACATTCAACATTTCAACCGAAACCGAAACGCGTGTAAAGCCCAAGCGACGAAAAGGCGACAGAAGAGACCGAGACCTTTACCGCCGCCAACGTCTGGTTTCCTGCTACCTGCAGGAGTTGAAGACCGACCACGCGGTCTGCCTTGTGGCACCGCTTCTGCTGCTGCTGCTGCTGTTACCGAGAACCTGCAGGTTGTTTGATTCCGACCATTCCACGCATTCCCAACCGCGTTCAAATCGCGGCACGAGCGCAACACGCGGGTTTCAACTCGAGATTTTCGTACCGTTAGCGCCATCCGTCTGAAAATCTTGGAACTGCAAGAAGTTTGAATTTTCCACAAGTGATCATTTTCCACCATTTACTAACTACTCTACAGTTGTAACTGTATCACCTATCAAACAATTTTTGTCATCCAGGGTTCTAGAAAAAGGTCTTAGAGAGCTTTTGGTCTTGTACAGTACTTTGGTGAAATTTCAATTAGCAAATTTTCTGAAAATGTATATTTGCTAAGATTTAACAGTAACAGGTACAAGAGATGTAAGACATGGTAATTTCACTAAATAGTTTTTCATCTGGTTTCATCTAGTTTAGAAATACAAGAGAAGTAAATTTTCGCGTTTTGTTTATGATCCCAACTTTCTACCAATAATTTCCAATCGCAGAAAATAAAGCAATGAGGCATAAAATGGGGAAAACGAAGCAGTCGCTGCAGAACGAGCTGGTAACCAAAGTGTTTAGTGGTCTTTTGCCAGTATGCAGTCGCCAAGCGGTATAAACATGACGTGACAAGGGGTTTAATTAAGAAGTAATTGACAGGCATTGTCTGCAAGTAAAGTTAGGATCTTGCCGATGGTGATCGCTCGGATCGTCCGGTTTGTTATTCGAACCGACGAATCGACGTATTGGATCGCCAATATTCGCATTCGTGAGGTTGTGTAAGGGACCCATACAGATCCGTACCATATGCACCAGAAATATAACTCTTTGCACATTTATTTGGAATCAAAATGGTCCCATCTGGAAGGGCGACTCATATTTTGCTAATTTCCTCCTGGGATCCTTCATTCCACATCTTTACTGTTGGAGGAACTTTCTGGTAATCAATTTCTGGTATCCCATTTCTGGTTCCAAATTTTTAAGTAACCCAGTTCAGCCATTCATTTGAAACTTGATTGAATTTAGTACCATCAAAAAGAGGTGGATGGAATCTTAAGTCAGAGTCGGTATGTCGCGAATTGCGTCGTTCGGATACCGAACTCGCTGTGTTCGCAGCGTTATTTACGTACAAGAAACTATCGGCGAAAACGTATTCCATGCGTTCGTTGGTTGGTTTGGTCCGGTTCACTCGCGACTGTAATAAAAGGCGATGGTATGGTGCATACGCTGACGGTGAGTTACGAGTTTACGAGCAGATTTGTGCGATTTGCGAGCCAACAGCAGCAACGGTCCGAACTCCAAGGAAGAACCTGAGACCATACCCGCTTTGAGAACGGTGAGCAGACGGCAGAAAGGGCCGTGTGCATCGATATCGACAGCAGAGAATGCAATTGTAAACGGAGGGACATTATTTTCAATATCGTGACCGTTTCGCCAATTTTGAATATAAAGCGTGTACGCTGTACATTTCTAATGAGCTGCTGATAAACGAAAATTTCCCTGGTAACTATCTGTGATCTAGTACCAGAAATACATTCAACTAGGATGCAAATTGAATCCAGGATATTGAATTGAAACTATTTCAAACTATTTTTGATTGAAGTTGATTTACATTGGAATCGGATCCTTTTTGTTGTTATCCAGCTATCTGCTAATTATGATGACTAGAAATCTTGTCATTTTCATTCGTAAAAATGTCAATGATTAAATAATTTATAGTGATATCAAAAATGATAATGGTGCATTATTACGATTTTATGGCAAAAGTCACTGATGAATTTATAACACTCATTAGCAATAAAATGGTTTAAAATATAAAATAAGCATAAATCATGCAGTATTAATACACATCAATTTGGAAATTTATATTAATATGGATATATAAAAACGAATGATAGGTTGGCTTATGTATGCATCCTGGTCCTGGTCGTGGGGATTGAAATTTGCAATTGTGGCAATTCGGGAAAAGTTAATCCTTTTATTTTATTATTTCACATTTCAAGCGTCGAGCGCTCGCATGTGTTTTATCGCTAATCAAGAACGGTAATTCTCACATTTATATCAATTTATAGAATTGATAGATTTATTAATACTGGAAAAATAATGTCAATTTAATTATAAAATATCTGCAATCGTATCCACAAATGAAAACTCAGTATTGCTATGTTTCATTCCATTTGTTTCTCAATTAAAAACTAATAAGTACACATTTGCTGAAAAAAGTTTTAATTATGAACTTTTTTTAAGTACCTCCCTCTTAACTGATTGGAAATATTATTCATATTTGATCCTTCAATTAAAACAATTAAATCCATATTTCATAAAATATAATATAAATAAATGATGACGAAAATATATGTAGAATTTCATGAAGTTTCATAATTGGATGAATAACTAAAAATGAAAGTATGGGATCGAAGAAATTAATTAAATTAATGAATGAAAATGTAATCTAGTCGTGCACGGGGATCCTAGGCGTATTTTTATGATAATTGTTTGGCGCATTACATTTAACTGTATCGCAAAAGTTACAACGTCTGATGTGTCTCGTTCCTTACGTCCTGTTCGTTTTTTTGTGCCCGTTCCTTCGGGTTGTCCTCGCGTTCTGCAAGTCGAATGAGCAAACCAGGAAAAGCGCAGAAGAGCGAAATTGGATTCGCCTGAAAGTCTAGCTTTGGTCCGCTTGTCCTTTTCTCATCCCGCGCACATTTCGCAAGGTTCTTTGCATGCGCCCCTTTCGGTTCGCAAAAGTACAATGTGCATGCTCATGTGCATTCGAGTAATTATTACTAGTAGCCTCTTGTGGCGCATTGTTGCATGGATTGCATTAGCTGCGCTTTCAACGAACCGGCTCTTTTCGCGAAGAGCGCGCATTCATCCAAATGACAACGACGCCCAGCGAGGACGAAGAGGAGCATGGAAAGAAACACATGCGACTCGTTGCCGTTAATGATTATGACTCGTGGATTAATTACTTTTATGCATTCGTATTACCATTAAAAATATTCAATCATTTAGTTTCTGTGCTTTCAAGCTCCAAGCCAAACAAATCTTAAAGTTCTTCATCTATACTTTTCTGGATGGTACCTTTCTGGGTCAATCAGAAACACGTCCACCTTCAGATATCAGATATTTTGCATAATCCAAAACAAGACATTATCCATAATTTCCATACACTTGCAATAAAACAATCCTTGATCACGATGTGCAAGAATCCGATTTACCTTGTTGAATGGACAATGTTTGCTTCCGTGCAGATTCAAACCCAACTATGGGTCTCGAGCTGTTGGGTTGCTAGATGGGGGTGGCAAGTGGAAATGTTCATGCCCCCAGGTACAGCACACGTAAGCTCAATATGTACTTAGAAACTGATCTACACTACCCTCAGGACCGGGAATTATGGGCACACATGAACATATTATAACATTTTCAAAACCATTATTCAAAATTGTGGGATAAGTTAGAAACTAACGATAATAAATTTTGGTTTATATTCGAGATAATTACCGCATTCCGGATCATTGTAAAAGATATCAGCCAGCATGCAGGAAATGAATGCTGTATGCTCATTTGTGCTCTTCGTTCTTAGCCATTTGAACGTTTTACATCGTGTTTGTTTTATTGGATTTTCTAATTTGTATTCAACCATTATTCCTGTCAGATAGCGAATTATTTGTTTTTGGTAATTGCTTGAAAATGACACCTTAATTTACTTCTTCAAAACTGATTATCAGATTTGCACAAAGTTGTTAACGAAACAATAAAACAATTTGCATCTTCTGGCTTTCAAATTAAAGAAATATTGAAATATCTATCAGACAAATAAATTTGCATAGATAATGGACAAATTACATGCACGTAGAGGATAATTCCACTTTTACATGGATTTCCCAGAAATCTTGAAGAGTTTCCACTCAAATTGATCCTATAATTCATGTGAAACCACAAAATTGAAGAAGATTTCTGGACTTCAGGATTATCTGCAATTCTCAATCGGGTAGTTTATAAAAGAGGCATCTCCCACTTTGATTATTAAAACAAATTCTTTACAAAATAATAAGGCAATTGGTTGTAATTTACGACAAGAACAGAATGTCGCATTTGCTATGTATCTCGAAATTGCTCCTTGTTGCATAATTACAACAATTTTTATGACACCGAAGCAAATTTCTTTTGCAACCCTTTCGCAATTGCACACTTAGGCAATTGTTACGCGCAACACTTCTGTTTTGTGTTGACAAACATAATGCCAACTACATCCAGCCTGGTTGCTTCTGGCTTCTGGATAATTCTCTTAACACTTTCCGTGAATAATTAATTCCGCGGTGGTGCGCCCCTCTCGGTGCCAGCCGACGATAACAGCGATGCCATCATCGCACATCCAAACGCCCCATCATCTTTTTCGCCATTTCTAATGATAATAATGTAATGCAAGGCATAATAATAAAAGTTAATAACCGCGAATTTATCCTCGCTCGGTTTGCAGCAGGCATGCATGTCGTCCTCGACCTCTTCCTCCTGCTCCTCCTCCTCGTCGACGTCGACGTCGTCTTCGTCGTTTGTCCGCCTCAAGACGAAAACGCCTTCGTTCCGTGCGTTAAATATCCATGAATACGTACTTGGTGCGCGCTTCGCTCCGCTCGGTACAATTCTTACACAATTTCAATGCTGCTTCAATTACTCCTAGAATGGCATATTTGCATGGGATGGGGATAAGGAAACGAAGGTTGTTGCGCGTCGGGGAAGGCGTGGGCGTGAGTTCTTCTTGTGTGTGTTCCAGCGCGTCTTGTCATTTCACTCTCGTGTCGTTGTCGCGCATCGTCGAATGGAAAGAAGCGATCTGTATAGAATGCTGTTAACAGTTTCAGTTAAGCAAAACGACCATAATATCTGTCGGCTGCGCAATAATTTGCATCATATAACAGCGTACGTTAAATCTAATTGTTTATTTAGACGGCGCACATTTGTTATATTCCCAATCAGAAATGAATGCTTTGTTAGCATCGTTGGGGTGTAAAAGTCTTTTGAGCGCTTGAATGGCCTCATAACTATTAGAGGAAATACAAACATGTACTCATGTATAATTTTAGTGTCGTGAGAATATTATTAGCTTGTTCAATCGTTTTCACTTGTTTCTGACGCGATTAGAAAACTTCACGTTGACAAATTTATGATTTCCGTCCCATGATGATCTTCAAATCTTCCCATTGGTTCCAGCATAACGCGGATGTAGGTAAAGCACATGCAAACTAATTCATACTTTTTATGCAGAATATACGCATTTGATAATTTCTGCATTAATGCATATCAATTTATGACGCAAGCGGTCCCAAAAAAGGAGCAGCAAATGCTCGAATTTATCGCACGAAAAATATCCATAAAATACACTGTAGTCATGTAATCATTAAAAGCTTGCATATAAAGCAAAACGCGAACAAAGTGGAAAGTCAACCGTAAATAAAAGAAAAGCTAAAAAGGCGCACACACACAGACAAACATTGAGCGGAAGAGCAACCGCCCAGCAAATGCTCATTGCCCGCGCTCCTCGTGCGCTTCCATGGGTGGGTATGGGATGACTATGGATCTGGGCGAAATCTCATCTAGATTATTTGCATAAACTGCACACAAGTTGTATTTTTCGCTCGGTTCTGGCCAGCTCCGCGTCGACATCGTCTCCATGCAATTCATTTCCTCGCTCGCTCGCTCACTCACGGTCGCAGTACGACTTATCCGCGAACATCAACAATCCAACAAACGACGGCGATCAGCAGAGTCCACGAAGACCACGACGACGACGTTGGTGAAGATGCAGCAGAAGAGTCGATGCTGGGTGGTGGTGTTGGTGTTGGTCCTTAGCGCACAGTTTATAAGTAAAACGTATCGCCCTTTCTGCCCGCCTTGGATGCTGCTGGCCCGTTAAGATAGGATAGTAATAATGCGAATAATCGCTTCAAATTAAGAAGTTATTCGGTCGCGAGCTCTTTTTACTCCGGCCGAGGGGCCGGCCTCCCCAAACTGTTGGGTTATGCAAAAGACCAAACCGGGCAAATAAGAATCTTCTTCTTTATGTACGCATAATTCACTTCGCTAAGATACAGATTGTACGGGATGTTGTTCTAATTGTCTCTCATTTCATTAGTTCATACAATAATTTTAATCATTAGTCAATAGAAGAAGATTTTTTGGGTAATCTTCTTCCAGAAACTTGATTTTATAGTAAATCATCATAGAGAAATACATAGAGAAATTGTACACCAAGAAATTTTGTCATCACAGTGTATGAATCCGTAACTCATCGTTTCTTATCCTTGCATATTTTTAAGCGTGCGCCCAGTTTTTGTAATTAAAAGATAACTGCAAAACCGTATTGTTTATAGATTCAATATAATTAATATGCATTGAGTTTCATTTCATGCAAAATGATTTTTTCTCGTCCTCACTTTCTTAATGACGTTATTGATTTCAATTAATTTCTTACTCTTTCATGCAATTTAAACTGACTTTTAACCATTATTTATTTAAAGAATCGGTTTAACTATTTCAACAAAAAAAACTTAAAAAAATGGTGAAACACTCTGAAAAAATAATGATTTGTAGCTTCTGAAAGATTTAAAGGAAAGACTTGGATTCTGTTTCAATTCCATTGACAATGTCTCTTAAGTTTGCACGTATCTTGTGTGTAAGCTTTACGTTATCCCGTTTTAATGCACTGGCAGTTGTATAAAACGGTGTTTATGAGCGTTACATTGCTGGAACACAAGTCAACTTTTATGTGCTACCGGTAGATGGTTACCAATACGCTTCGAATGGAGCCGCCTTGGCTTCTGGTCGCAGTGATAAAGATGTTGGCGAAAGATGTGTTAGCTATTACTATAATAGTCACTGGTTACTCGCTTGCGTTGACCGTTCGGTTGCGTCACTAAACAAAAGCTATTTCTTATTGGACGGTAATACTTTTGGTCCTCGAGGAGTCATAATGTTTGGAGAGGACGTATAATGTCTTCATGCACCTTGAATTTCTCGTTTGCGATCCTATTAAACTTTCTTCCTTTTTTCCTCTTTGTTGTACTTTGCTCAATAGTCACCTGGTTTTTATTACCTTCATTTTGTTCATGTAAACATTTCAAATTAACATTTTAGAATTTTCATTTTTCCAGTAATTAATTTTAATTACATATATCCAAACATTATTTTTGGAAGGACTTGTTTAAAATTAACTCAAAACCAACTGCAAATTATGATTGTAAATATGACAGGTCGATTAATAAACAATTCATTAACGTCAAATAGAATAACCCCATGACAAGCACATTAAAAAATGATCAGACACATCATCACTTAACTGAATCCACAATCATTTGTCACAATTTTTTGGCCGCTGAAAGGGGGATCATCACTTGAATTTGATGATGATGATCCTCTGAAGAAGTTGTATGCCTCTTCCTCTTCAGTCAGAAACTGTTGCGCCTGGATGCTCTTCTACACTCCTCAACCAATTCTTCCTTCTACCAATTTTTTTTTCGGCTAAGAGTTTGAATTTTAAGCAGCCCTCACACAAACGCCTCTTGTCATCATGTTGCAACATTGGGGCACTCATTTCATGTTTAATCTCGCATCGTATATTATACACGTTTAATGTTTGCTCGCTCGTTTATTCATTGTTCCGTGGCGTTTAACTCGATTTTGTCGCATCCCCTACTTATTATATAGCGCTCCCAGCGAAGATGCCTCCTGGCATTTGTCATTGTCGCCACGAAGAAGTGGAGAAAAGTGCGCCGCTGATGATATACCTACCTAGAACCATCGGTTCGTCGCACATACCTTCCATGTCTTTTCGGGGGGCGGCAAGAGATCGCGAGCGAAAAGCCCCGTTGAGGTTCTTTTCAGTTTGCGCCTTCATCCTCGGTGGCGAAAACGGCACTGTTGCTGGCGTTTCTTTGCCGAAATTACTGTAATTTCCTAATGATATATGTTTTCCATTACATAAATCTTTATAACTAATTTATTTTGTGGCGGATGGCGCATAATTCTTCAACGCCGCAAAACGTTCATTCTGTTTTTTAAATATTCCGTAAATCACTTAAACTTTTCTCGGTCAAAAAAGTATTTTTAATTTTTTCAATATTTCAACTGTCACAATTGTTCAAAATCATATTTGTGATGTAAATATACTTAATAAACTTCTTAAATTAATTCCTGGATTATAACTTGTCAGTGAAACATCAAAGCACCATCAATTGAAGAGCGTTTAGAAATTTCCAATTACTCTTTCGCCTCGGGCCGGCATTGTCAAAACAATTTCTTTCTTTGATCTATTAATTTAGCCTCTTTGTCTTCGCTGACACGCATAATAAGCAGCAGAAACGGCGGCAAATGCGAATGAGTAGTGTGGGCTCACTTGAAGCTTCCTTGCATACATTCATCGCCTGAAGAGCAGAGTCTCGGTCGGCAATAGGAATGATTTTGACATTTCCGCGATATTACTCTCCTCCATCCACCACCCCCGAATTGTCTCTGCACTCACTCGCAACCGCAAAACACATCATACTCATATCTCTCACCATTGGAGATTCTTCCAGCCCGGACCTCGATGGCCGTATGGCTTGCTTATGTGGCTGTTGAGACGAACGAAATCGTTTTGGTTTTGGTTTGTGCCTTCATAGAGATGCAAACGTCAAAAGCTGCTGCCGCCTTTTGCCGCATCGTCCTGCTCTTCGCGCGAAGGAGAGATCTGTGCCTGCCAGCGATTCACAATGAGCGCGCTTCTTCATTCCTTCATCGCTTCTGTTTGTGCGCGCCTCATTCCTCGTCGGCTTCTCGTGTCCGTCGGCCGCTAACTAAGAGCTAATTAGGATAAGAAAGGCCTCCGAGTCGGGGAGCGGACACGCTTCTTATATCCTATCTATGCATGGCCTTGTCAGTCAAAAGGGAAATAAGACCCACAAAGGGATTGTCTGTCCGTTGTGTGATGTGATGAAAGGAAATTAATTAGATTTGCGCACGCCACCGGCATCGATCTGCTCTCAGCCGACTTCTCATCCAAGAACTTTCTTGCGTTTAAGCATTTCATCGGTTTGCTATTCGTATTGATTTTCATATCGTCAGATATCAATGCGACCATTGTTCAGCAGGATCGACGATAGGTGAAATATTAATTGACTTTACGATTTAATTTTGCTTCTCAAAAATTCAGAAAATTAAGCCAAGAAAAACGTTTGAATTCCAAATCATGAAATGTTTTTATTGGATTTTCTGACCGCATAGTAAAAGTGATTTGTGCACAATGGAAAATCCTGCAGGAATCGGCAAATCCCCTCAAAGGATTAGATAGCCACCTCCATCTGGAACGTAGGTAAATGGAAAGGACTCAACAGCCATGATTATATCCTCACATATTAAAACAATACCTTTCTGTTGTGATCCAGCAATTCTACCATTCACATATAAGCAAAATGTACGTTCTACAAAGTGATCGCAAATTCCAGATTTTCCTCATTCAAATATCAAATTTTTCAAATCATCAATTTCCAAATGCAAAAATAATGAAGATATATACTAATGTAGAAGTAATCTTGAAAATTTATAAAAAGGAGTTATTTTTGAAAAACAAGATACAAAATTGTTTTGTAAGGTCATGAAATTACTGGGTGCGTTAGAACAACACTTGAAATTGTCGCAGAACTGAGCATTCTGTTGAGGTTTAGGCAGCTTAAAGCTTTTTGAAATTATGGCCCTTAACAGTCAGCATTAACAGGTGAATGCATATTCGCGAACCATCCTCAACAGCGATTACGAAAGGTGTGTAATATCGGTAGAGGAACTCAAGAGTGGTGAAAAGGTATTAGCAGCATGCGAAAAGCGCAAAGGTAAATCAGGAGTGTCGTTTTAATTAATACGTTGAAATATCTTTTTGCATGTAGGCGTATATGCTTATGTAAACGCCGAGTTGAATGAGATATATTTTATTATTTCCTTTCATAATCCTCGTATCTCATAAATTATACATTTTTGATAACCAAAATTTCCAACATGTAAAAATGACGTAAACATTTTGCTTTCAAATTAAATCATCTATGTAAAACTGTTAATTATTTATAACTTGAATTTAGTGGATGCAAATTTTTGTTAATTACAAATGAATGAAATTTACAAATCAGATCCTAAATGAATTCGCATAAATGATGATGACATGAAATTATCTCACTATATGCTTTCGTACCCATTACATGTTCTTGTTTATGCCAGTGACGTTTACAACACTGATACGAAGATGTTCTCCAGCATCTTCCAGTACTTTGCCTTACTTTTGTGTAGTTCACTTCAGAGCTAACAGCCGCCAACACTACACTATCTCAAGTCCATCTACTTTCCAGCTTTTCCTTTAAATCTACGCGTCCTTACAAGCCACACACATACACCTTAATGCTAACATATTAACTGGCTCATAGTTCTACTTGGTTGGTCTTTCGCTCGGTTGGCCTGTGTCTTCGTATAGTGTTTGAATGCCCAACTGCACATGCAACATCGTCCTCGTGCGCTTTGCCATTCAGTCACTCACTCCTCGGGCTTGAGTTGTTCCTTCAGCATGAAGATGCATTTAAGATGCGCCCGTGTTGCGGTGGTGCAGCGAGCCGAGTGTGCCAACGTTTTCGTGCGCGCATTCATTGCGCCATTCTGTGCGCCTTCGCGATGATAAAACGGCGAAAAAAGGACGAGTTTAAAGTTGCATAAAAGTAAATTAGCAAACCCCAGTGAGCGTGCAAACTCGTCGTCAACACAAACTAGGAAGTCACGTCATCTCCATACGGTACTTCTGATGAAGTCACCCTTTCTATCCAAACTTTTAACTTCCTGTTTCTTGTTTTCTGCATCTTCCATGGTTTCCGCCATAGAAAAACTGCAATATTTCAAAATTGCACGACAATTATCAATGTTCAATGTTACAAGGAACAAAATTAGTCCATTGAAAATTAATAATTTCATAAATTTCATTTTTAAACAACTAGAAATATGTCTATTAAAAGAAACAATCTGTGAAATGCTCCGTTAGCTACAGTTACGCGTTTACAAGTTAGTGTCAGACCGTGTGGCCTAATGGATAAGGCGTCGGACTTCGGATCCGAAGATTGCAGGTTCGAGTCCTGTCACGGTCGACAAAATTTTTCACTTTTTGATATTAATTTTTGTTTATAATTTATTTTGGCAGATACAGTTACAAAAATTCATTAAATGAAATTTCTTTGTCAGTAGCAGCGTATACTTGCACAGCTCGGACGCATCGGGACAAATTAATAATATCGATGCCATAAATAAGAGGGATAATAATTTCGTGCCGGCGCAACGGGCAGTTTTATGATGCTAAACTGCCCCATTAGTAAATAACTGCATGCGCAATCCTTTCTATAAGGACAATGTGTTGCCGGCAATTATCTCCGTATCTCCGATATCTGGAGGATATGATAGACTGCAGTAGCAGGTGGACAAAACAGCCGTAAATATAAATATCTGAGTCGTTTCGGCTCCGACGAAACGTGGCAACACGAAACCCCCACTAGAGCGCAAATTTGCAATTGCTCCTCATTGTGCCAAAATGCCACCAACTGATAACGACGTACGCTACGTAGATATTATACTTTCTTTCCGGCCGTCAGATTAATTTTCTCTCCGAAAAAAGAAAAAATATTAAAAGTTATAATTAAAATCTAGCTGCATTAATTAATTTATTTATAATTACTTACAAAAATAGGACGTTTAATTAAAATATGAGTCTGCAAAAGAATCAGATTTTGAATGAAATGAAGTACAACATTGATTTTTTGTGAATTTGAAAATATGTTAATTCCACGATGATAAATTTGAATGCCATGTGAATATATCAAACTGGTAGTCGATAAAGTGACGCATTTAGCAATAATTTATGACGCATTGCTGAGTCATTAACACGATACGTGAATGATTTGTGCGTCGAAATCAAACAGTTGCAGTCGACCACTGATAGTTTTTTTTGCGCCAGGAACAAAACATGTAAAAGTCGAAACTGGCAGGGCCAACATCAACTGCACGTCATTCCCAACGATGGCCATTAGGGCCATCGAATCGAGGAACAAGTTGCGAGCAGCACTTTTGCACAACGAACCAGCGAGTGTATAAATATTATTGTGAAGCTCAACGTCGTTTTTGATTTACGATAATTTGGTGAAAATGAACGAGGCCGAATTCCCATTTTGAAGAACAAATATAATTTATTGGAGTTTCGGCGTAACTGCATTTGTACAGATTACGCCAAAATCGGCGTAACGGCCGCACAGCATTCCCGGTTTTGCTCTCGCTCACTCTTCGACATCTCTCCCTGGCCTCATCCCGTTTGATTTTGCATGCTACGCCGTTCACTCAGGACACAACGAAACTGCCGCCACTGCCGCCACTTCGTTCGGTTCGGCTTTGATTTATTACTTTTAAATAAAGTTCTTTATAACATCCGACGAGATTCGAGCGCCGCCACGCGCGCGCGAGCGCCCCCACGCTCGTGTGACGCAAATGATTTAATATATTGATAGAAGGTCCTTATCGGCGTTACGTAAATTCGTTTCTAATGAAATCCACAGACATACCCATTCGTACACGTACACGATTTGCACATGGAATTTGCATGAGGTGAGGGGGCGAGATGGGGGTGGCAACTTCGCGGGTGGCAGCCGAAATTGCTTCGCAACTTACGCGTATATATCATTAAGATATGTATGCATTGGATGCTTCGACTATCAAGTTTATTTTGTTTGAATTATTACGCGCGAAGATGATTCATGTCGAGTGTATCTCGATTGCAATCAGCAATCAAAATTTATCCCATTTATTTGGGTGGGTGGATGTGAGGCGTTTAGACACAGATTTGTTCCCAATTTCGATTCCTGATTTCTATATCGTGTATGTTTATCACTGTATATTAGTTCGAGCCGTAAGTAACTTCCGGCTTGTTACCACAAATCGTATGTTTCATTTTTTCATAGTAAAGTACCACCCTCGGTCATTTCTTAAGTCCTCCACTCACAATATGTTAAGCATCTTGGGTTATTAGTTTATATTCCAAATTTGGTGGAAATCGGCCGAGCCGTTTGCGAGAAAATCGCATGGTAACTAAGAAAAATCAATTATTATTATTTATAAAAATTAATAATTTATGAACAAACTGATTCACGATATTGCAAATCGCTAAATATGTCCATGAATATATTATAAATAATCCCTGAAAATTTGAAAGCTTTCGGATCATGCGTTTCCGAGATATTGATGAAAATATGAGAAAAGAACTGGTTCGTTTCGAATGAACTTGATTGACAGCTTCCCCGAAGAAGTGTTTACTCAGTTGCGGTCAGCGCCAACAATGAAGCGCCAACAGTGATGCACCAACAATGATTCACCTGCTACGGAATGCAAGTAATGCAAGAGTAAATAGAGCAGAATAGAATAATAGAAGGCGCCTGGAAAGTTTACATAACAAGTGTAATTTTTCTGCCCATGTTAAATTTCCATAAGAAATATTTTTTCATATAACTCAAGAACTATTTGACCGATTTTGATGATCAAAAAACCAGTTTAAAGGGGATGATTTCAGCTTTCGCTTGTACGAATTAGATATTTCAACCACTCTGTTATAGCTTTGTCATTATAAAAAGAAATTGTAGTTCGTATAACAGAATCCTGTTGAAGTTTTCACTTCTATCATGTGATGTTAAACATACACCGTGCATTTTTATATTCCTTTCTTATTGCAAAACTAGAAACTATAATATTTCCAAATTATTGACTAGATTAGTAGGTTAAATTACATTTCAAACCTGGATTGCTGATAAGTTTTTCCAGTTTCATGGATTCAGCTTTCAAAATTGAAAAAATGAAGAGATATAACAACAAATTCTTTTCAAATAATTGATTACATCAATTAATGAATAATAACTGTTAATCTTGAATGCAAAAATGAAGAATTTAATTTTTTGTCCAATGTTAATTATAAGTTATATTGATATACATGTTGTTTTAGTTCTTTAGTTTAATTTTCAAATACTGATAATTCAATAACAGAAAATAATGAAATTCTCTGGGTATTTGCTCGCGAATCAATTATTGCACATCACATACCATACGAAATAAGCAATTAACATGAAATATATCTCTTACACCAGGATGCCTAATGGCAGATAGCCTTTAAATCCGACCTGAAATCATATTTATGCGAAATGCAGTGCATATAAAACGCGTTGATTCGCTTTGATCATAACGAACGGCAGCAATAGATTCGCGCAATTCGCATGGAACTAAACAATATCCTTCCTATCCGACTGCCTTATTTGCTAGTAAATAAGTGCTTCCATATCAGTGAGGAATGTTGATAAACCCAGGACCGCATCACAAAATTTTCTCTATTTAACTATCAGTTAACTTTTGGCCAACCTATAATTTAACTACACCTTTGTAGACCATACAAAGTTAGTTCAAAAAAGTACTTTATTATCCTCGTATGGGGTTTAAAAGTGAAACGATCCTGGTGGTCCTAATTAATAATCATTTTGGTTTTCGATCTCCGCATACCGACATTACATGAGCAAGCATTAGCATTAGATACGATCGTCCGGCATGTAACAATAGCTGGCTGAATCAGAGCCAGTCAACTAAATCTAAATATCAACGAATGCGAATATGAGAGAGCATTACGCGTTGTTGCATGCTTGTTGCATTGCGTGCCCGACAAAATGAGGATACATTTGGGATTGGCTTATGCGCGAATCTATTTGCGTATAGCTTCGGATTAATAAAGGCTGCAAATATGTTGCATGCAACACAATTTGATCAAGCATCTTTAATTCGAGTTAAAATCAGATTCAAGTGATTTGTTGCTGATATTAGGTTGTTGTTTAACGATGACATTAGTAGATTATATTAAAATTTGCGATTGCAAAATTCAGATGGAGATTTGATGCAATGCTAGAAGAAATTTACAAATGCCCAAAATTATTACCAGAAAAGTTCTACTGAATTATTAACATTTTCTTTCTCACAGATTGAATTAGCAATAATTATTTGCACAGTAATAATTATGGTAATGATATTCATTATCAGTAATTGCATACATAAAAATACTTTCAAAAAGATTATGAATTACCTAACCGGAAGTGAAGTAATTTTGAGCAAAATAGATAGTTTTTAATATCATAAAATATGAAAGTTTTCAACGTTGCAAAACAAATAAACCAAATTTAATGCCAACCAACTCATAGTCTCATTGCTTTAGCTTTCTTAAAGGAGGATCCAGACAAGATGTAGGATTCATATCTTTTGTGATATTTTTGCAACTCTACGAAATCTGAGAATTGCACAATCATTCGGGAAGTTTAATGTAAAGTTGCTTCTCGTGTTCAATCGGAAACGGGGCACCCGTTTTGTTTATATGCGCGTGGGCATGTTACGACATACCGATAGCGTTCACCCTGGTATCAGTTGGTACTTTATCCCCGATGCAATTCGAAATACGATATACCCGTGCAGAACCCCGTGCAACCAACCACCATGGGGGCAAATGATATGGTGTTGCCCGACGATGAGCCCCCGTTTGGAGGCGGCAGTCCCGACAATCACGTCGCACGTACGATACCTATATATTGCACGTCCCGTTTTAAATGCGCACTTTATTGATGACAATTCAATAATTATATGGCAGTTTAGCGTTTTAGATACGAAATCATAGAACGGCTGAATCGCGCGACTCTCGATGCTGCATTTCGTGTCGCTGTTTGCGCTTGTTCGGCGCGGCAAGTGAGAGGTTTTGCCGGTTTATCTACCGCTTTCCGGTGTTGTTTACGAGCTAATTATATCGTGGGGGGTGCGCGTTTAGCTCTGCACAGTGCGCAAACCGCCAATGCTCTACCATCCATGGGAGCTGGGTGTTGGTCGTGTGCAATCGCAAATGCTACAAACTGCGCTCGAGTTGAGTAACATTGCAAAATATCTAATGCAACTAAAATGGAAAAAGCTCACTCGTATCGTATGGGGATCACGGACAAGCGGATCGTAAATTCCATCACCCTTTTGCATGTTGGTAATCAGCCACAGGGCATTATCGAATGCTTCGTCCAGCAATGTGTATTTTTGTTGGTGTCACATTATGTCTCTGATTTTATGCTGATTTTTTTAGTTGGGGTCATTGTTATCAGAAAACTACAAAAAGTATGTGATTAAATTATAACATCTTATCAGGAATCGAAAATTATTGAATTTGCAATTTGATAAGGTGCTACAAGAATTTGGGACCTCAGAGTTGCAAGAAATGATTTTATCCAAACAAGATCTTCAATTTTAATTTTTCAAATGCATCTTGTAACTTGAAGGATAAGGGTGCATTAGATGTGTACCTTCATCTAGAACCGGTCTATTTCTTCTACTTGGGACTGACAATTTGCAAGAAGTGATTTTGTTGAGAAAAGATCTTCAAGGGAAATTATATTTCTTATTTTAAGTGTCATCTGAACCTATATAAACATAAGGAATTTACACTATCTAGAAGTTAGCAGTAATGTGATTCAAATGAAATTGATCATATTTAGATTTTCTTTAATTAACCATTTGCAATGATATATAGTTCTGTATTAATTAAAACGCCTTTATGTGCAATGAAGCAACGAAGCAACGCATAAATTTGATTTAATTGATATATCAATTCGAGCAAGCCGCTAAATGGAAAATAAAACAAAACGAAATCCGTACGCTTAAGAATACCTAATCCTTGCATGCCAGCGTACGCCAAGCAGGCACAGTCTGGAGCATAAGGATTGTCCGACCATGCCCGACGATGGTCACCAAAAACCTATTATTACAAGTCATAAATATGCCGCGAAGGTTACGCCATTGTCCGCTGTCCGCTGGTGCGCATTAAAACTATGAGCCTTTTGTATTTATATCTGAACGTATTATATGTACGGTACGTCTCTATGAACGCATAAAACGTATACAAAAGTAATTCGAAATTCATACGCGTATCAAATCCATTTTCCGCTCTCGCATACTCTTTTCCACTTCTTCGTTCGAATGCCGACCGTGCAAGTACTTATATCATTGCGGCTCATATATAAGAGCAGGAATCTCGTTGTCACACACTCTCTCGTTGCTGGTGCGGACCCAATGGTCACTTGTGCCCGGGCGCACTGGTTGCGACAAAATAGGAAATAATTCATGCCCAAAAAAACATTTCAATATGTTGCGTTTTAATCCGCAGAGTACTCATCTATTACTTGTTAAGGCTTTCGCAAATGCTGCGCACGAATGTTTATTATATAATGCTTGAACTGTACGAAATGTTATGGCTTCTCTGCATACGGGGCCGCCCGCTTAGGTGGGCTGCAAACTGGGGGCGGCTGGGATGAAAGGGTCCTGAGTCCTGTGTGCAATCCTGTAAACCCTCTCAGCCGGCTTCTAAGTGATTCATGTATTGTTTCTCGTTTAGGCCGACGCTCTCTTGCATTCATTCTCAACTGTTGGTCGCCTCTTCCCGGCCCATCCAGGTTCCTCATCCACACGCACCGCCCGCCTCCACGTGTCGCCCCCGTTGGTGTGAGTGTGCACCTAAACGTACTGCGAGCGAAAACCGTAAACCAGTGGAAATTATGTCCTTCGCAGGTGAATTGTGTAGCACAACAGTCCTAAATTATGAAAATGCAAAAAATTACCTATACGTATACGTTTTGCAGACAGACTACTGCCTGCGCTCCTTTCTCGTTAAACAAACGCACTGGAGTAGATTTGAAGTAGCGAATGCCGAGACAAATAAAACTCAGCCGCCCCCTTCTTGTGCCTTTTGTCCGTGAACGCATACGAACATGTTTAGTGCTAGTGTTATGCGGCATTTTTAGTCGGAGGCGGGTTTTGTTATAGGGTCTCTTCCTCTTCATCTCATTCTTCTTTTCATGTTTTCGCTCGGTGTGCTAAACAAGTAAAACCTGGGATTTCTCATTGTGACTTATTTATTATTATACGCGGGTATTATCTTTAAATATGTACACTGTTAGAGTATTATTCCTGGTTTTCTTTTATGCCCTGACAGGAAACATGTACATTTGCCTGCCGAATTAATCCAAGGGTTAAATAAGTTTAATTTATTTTGTAGTAAATTCAACAGAAATCAAATTTCATAAATTTTATTGTTTTATTTAATTTTATCAATTAGTCCTCTCGTGATCAACTTTTGAACTGACAATGAGAAAACTTATAAGACAAGTAATCTAATCTGAAAGTATTTAAGTCTATGAGTATAGACAATGTCTAACTGTGAGATTTACACGTCCTAATGAAACTTAAACAACGAAGACAAACACCCACACACAAATACACACATGATATCAGACTCTAAATACAAACGGATGCACCATACATAATGCAGTTGTAAATACAATAAATAACATTTAGCATTGCCTGTTTGTCGACACGCTTACATCTCGGGGCGCCCTCGAGTCTCATTCTGGACGGGCCCCACCAGAAGAGGTTGGGGGGCCCATGACATCGCCGCCTCCTGCTGCCGCCTCCGTCTGCAGGGACAGCGGCGCTCAACGAGCAACACTATAGGACATGCATCAGGGTGTTAAACGGCGGTTCTAATTGCGCGTTTGGACTTCATACAACATTTAACTTGCACACATTATAATGCTCAAGGAGGAAGCTGAATCCACTGGCGAATGCGACGAGTGTTCGTTCCTCTGTTTACATTGCGACTTGTCTGCCAACCGGGCTGCTTTTCGCTTCTGATTTATGTCGGCTCGCGTACACACCAACATTACTCGCTACAATTACAAGTAAGTCGGATGAAACATGGTCCGAAGGCCTCTCTCAAAGCGCGTTAGTTATCGTCCTTTGTCGTCCCATAATTATCGCAAGTAACACCCCATAGTGTTGCCGATAAGAAATATCCTGAAGGATTTTATTTCCAAGATGATTCAAAATTAAAGATTAAATGTTGTCTATTTCTATTAGCTATTTCTCAGTAACTGGATGACATATGAAAATGAATGAGACATTATTTTATTGCAAATTTAATGTACTTTCAAATGCCATGTAGGGATTTGCAGAATTCCACCCAGAAATGCTATTGGTATTGTCGTCAATTTAGTTAGGCATAGTGATTAGAATTACTTAATCCTTTATCTGTTATCTCGGAACCGGATGTCCGATTCTAATAATTCAGACCATATTTTATAGGTAATTTAATGTATTTTCGATTGGCGTTTAGACATTTGCAAAATTCCATCTAGAAATGCTATTGGTATTGTCGTCAATTGGGCCTAAAATGATTATTTTTTGTTACTCGTATTTCGATTTAATTGTAGTCCATTTTCTATTAGTGGTTTCTCAGGAACTGTATGTCGTATGAAAATGAGTAAGACATCATTTTCTTGCAAATTTAATGTGCTTTGAAATGCCGTGTAGGGATTTGCAAAATTCCATCCAGAAATGCTATTGGTATTGTCGTCAATTTAGTTAGACATAGTGATAAGAATTACTTAATCCTTTATCTGTTATCTCGCAACCGGATGTCCGATTCTAATAATTCATACCGTATTTTATAGGTAATTTAATGTATTTTCGATTGGCGTTTAGACATTTGCAAAATTTCATCTAGAAATGCTATTGGTATTGTCGTCAGTTTGGTCTAAAATGATCATTTTTTGTTACTCGTATTTCGATTTAATTGTAGTCTATTTTCCATTAGTGGTTTCTCAGGAACTGGATGACATATGAAAATGATTCAAACATCATTTTATTGCAAATTTAATGTACTTTCAAATATCGTATGGGGATTTGCAAAATTCCGCTCAGAAATGATATTGGTATTGCCGTCAATTTAATTAGATATAGTGATTAGAATTACATAATCCTTTATGTGTTATCTCGGAACCGGATGTACGATTCTAATAATTCATACCGTATTTTATAGGTAATTTAATGTATTTTCGATTGGCGTTTAGACATTTGCAAAATTTCATCTAGAAATGCTATTGGTATTGTCGTCAATTTGGCCTAAAATGATCATTTTTTGTTACTCGTATTTCGATTTAATTNAATTAGACATAGTGGTCAGCATTACTTAATCGTGTATCTATCCTGTATGTATAATTTAAGCCTTATTTTATAGATAATTTAATGTACTTTCGATTAGTGTTTAGACATTTGCAAAATTATATCTATTGGTATTGTCGTCAATTTAGCCTAAAATGTATTTTTTATTGCCCTTTTTCTATTTTTAATCATTTTGAGGAGGTCCTATAAAAATATCTTTTCTAGCCCACGGACGACTAAATTGAGATAAATAAATTTTGGGGACCAGTAGATTTTTAGGGTTTAAACCTGAACTAATATTAACTAATATCGATTTCGCGGTACCCGTCCGTCGGAGCAGTGGTTGAAAAACGCTGATCTAGAACCGACCTATTCGTTCTACTGTAGAAATAAACATCCTTCTGTTTTGTATTAGAAGCAGGCAACATGTACTCGGTGCCTTGTTACTAAACAATTGCTCTTGTTTTCTGAAAAAAAATGCACGTTAATAAATTCTATGCATAAAAGGCAAAAATATAAATTGGGGTTGGTTTCGCAATTTAACTGCAACGTTAAAAATAATGGATGATCGTGAAACTTCGTGAAAAAATGTTGCTTTATGTGCGAGTTTGGTAAAGTTTTTCAAACATGATTCATACATTACTTTTTCTACATCTACCTTCTTAGATTTTTTTTCTTGTATTTTCTTGGGATATACATAAACACAACACATGCAGCAAAGGCAATTTTCCTTATTTTTCTTTTCACGACAGGAGATGGTTTAAACTGACGTAAGGATTTATGCGTCGTTTTCACACAATTTTGTGCCTGGAGGAAGTTTCCATTAACAGCATTTTTGTTTTTCCTCAGGAACTTTGGTTTCACAGATGCGGTATGCGGTTCACTAGACTTTTAAATTTGACTGCATCATTTTTAATTACTAGTCAGTTCCATGTCTATAAAATGCTGTAAGACTAGAAGCATTCTTAATGGGTAAATG
>JARJDZ010009429.1:0-14894 GCA_030264555.1 Aleochara sp. GC000083
CGACTCAATGAACACATTGAACCTGTCTCATGGTATTGTACAACAAACAAAGAAGCAAACGTGTGACGTGCATTTTTAAATGCGACAAGTAGCGGGAATAAACGCGCTTGTTTTTATCCATATTTATCGCTTATTTATGTTTTCACTCTATTTAAAGGTGTATAAAAGCATTTACTGTGTTTTACATTGCATCTTTATTGCAATTCAATTGGGCATTATGCACACAGTTTAATATTGCTTTGTCGGTGCACCGCAAAAGTTTAATGCAAAATTGCTGATTATTTTTATTGCGGTTGTTTTTGTGAGTCAGTTCATGTCTGATAACATGAATCCTATATAAATAAAATATATTTGATGAAATTAACACTGCAGTGTGGCAAGGCAGGTTGAAAGAACCTGGCTCATTGTTGGAGTTTTGCGACCTTTTGAAGCAGCTCAGGTAGTCCCAATAAGAATGAAGTTTTTTCTGACTATAATTTTAACATGTCGCCGGTTAATTTTGCAATTGAATGAATTTAATGTTAAAAAGTATGATTTTTTATTTATTATTTGTTTAAAACAAGAATTTTCATTATTTTTATGGCATCTTTCATTACTTTTGTTACAAATTATTAAAAAGCTACTAATTGCATTCATAGAAAATGAAGTTATACAATAATATGTTTAGAAATCATAATTAGAATGATTTCTTGAAGTCTAGATTTTTTGAAACTACTCAGGTAGACCCGAAATCATTCCAATAAGAATTTCTGACTGACGCAGATTCAATTATAGGTTCGTATATCTGAAAATGTTTCGAATTTCATAAACGGGCATCCTCTCTTTCACCAGCCCTCGAAGAATGAGATGGTGTTTGTTGATGATGGCATCCATGGTCCCATGTTACTCAATGCCAAGTGGACAAGTGTTGCAGCTCTACCTTTTACCCTCTTTTGAAGGAGGGTTCTTTCAGATTTTTTTCTTGTCCTAACTACCCTAGGTTCATCTTCTCAGCCCTGACAGCCATCTCATCTATACTGCCTTAAATTTTCGGTTACCCTTGAATTCTACAGCTCTGCTTTCCTTCAATCTCTTCATATTGTTAGATTATTCGTTGTTGGGTATAAATCGCTTCAGAGGAACGAAGCGTGCACGCATTGAACGAGTGCCGTGTTGAAAACGAAACGCAACATGAAACACGAAACAGGTTCGAACTTGTGCGTTCGGTTCTCCGCTTCTTCTTGTGTTGTTCGTCAACATCAAATGGAAACTTGTACGTCGTGTATGTGCCCCGTTGTGTTGTGCGGATCCGTTTGGGTCTAGGCCTGCGACATACAGCTTGGATGATGCTTTGGGCTTTAGAAAGTTCATTTCTATTTTTAGCCAGCCACTATTCAATTCGTATGTGTGTAATTCTTCGCCAAGCGCGTCAAAACGCGGCGTTTTTGACGCAAAACGCATTTCAAAAGCGAATGCACACACAAGTCGTTTGTCCCACTGATAAATGCGTACCAGCAGCAAGCAAGAAGCGTTTTCATCGTGGTTCCCCAGGTAGTGATAAAGTTGGTAGATACGGTACCAGCATCATCACTAGTGATTGATGTCCCGGAAGTGTTTTCAAATTGCAGTCTGCGAACTTTTTCGAATTCTTGCAATTGCGATGACAATAGTTCAAAACTTTTTTGGAAGGCGCATTTTAAGGAACAATTAAAAGAATGCTTTTTAAACTGATTATGTTTGCAGAAGTTTTGTAAGTTTAAAGTTGTTGGCTTCTACTTAAATACATTTGAATACATAAACATCGAAATCAGTTCTTATCAGTTTAAAGTTTTCTGAGAAGCTCTGATTAATGAAAATGAATGAATAAAGATAATTTAAGTTATAAAGAATTTAAATAATATGGAAAATGTAAATTTCATTTATGCTACTTATCTGTTTCGGGAAAATTTAGCAATTCACTGTAAAATTAACAGTGATAAGTCTCTACTTGTTGAATAAGTATAGTATAAATGACGAGTCAAACAGGAAATCCTTTATACATCATGCAAACTAGAAATTTTTTATTGGTATGGATATGCAATTTTAATAGGATTGGAAGTTCCCATTGGAAGTTTCCCATTTTAAAATCAAAATGTGCGAATTATGCAGGGAACCGGAAGTGTTGAAAACTTTAAAAACCGCGTCAATCTTCTTTAATTCAGATTGAACTGGTACGATGTGGATAACGTGCATTGACTGGATGGCAACGATTGATACAGTCGTGCTCACATCGTGTAATTAACTCGGATTGCATTTATTCGGCATAATTAGTGTGGTAGAAGTACACTCCTCGAGCTCATTCGTTCGAACGTGTAGACGCAGTCACTGACAGGCTGATAGACTCGACTCATTCGAGATTGCGGTGCAACAGCCAACGGCCGGAGCGGAGCATTCGCGTAGTTTGCGCGTAGCATTGATCGAAAAACGTGGGATCGTCAAGGCGAAACGAAAACCAACTGGGGCTCGTGTGCGTCTGTTCTGATGAGACCTGCATAGACTTCTCTCACAAACTGGGCGAGTCTGCAGCCGAAGCTCGAGCGCATATTCAGTGACGTCGCCACTTTTATTATTAGCTTTATAGATTTCGAATGTACTCGCGGTTCGGTACGACGGCAGAGTGCCTACCAAATTGTAGGCAGTACATCAATTGGTGCGGGAAATGAGCAACAAAATGAGGAACAAAACGCAATTAACCGAAATTGATTACCTAATCTGATCCGTGTGGTTGGGTTAATGAGCGATGGGAAGTTTGTTTGGGCTTCCTTATTTTAATCGCTGGTTTATTTATATTTTGGCAGCTTACATCATGTGGGATGTGCAATTTCGAGTGACTCCTTTTGGATGTGATCATGTCGTATACACAAATCGCGAATTTTACTCGCATTGCATATAGCAAACTACATACCGGAAATCAAATTGGTTGAATTTCAATCAAGTTTATTAGATTGGTATTTCGAATCTTCAAAGTCCATTGTTTGAATTTTTCAAACGACTGCGATTATAGTCAATTAAATGTTGATTCAACTTTAGGGATCTATGAAAATTTTGTCTGCAAAGTTGTACAAAGTATCTTCTAATAATTGGCCAGTAAATTTACTGACTTTTGTTGGGAATATGGATTTTGTGGACATTGGTATGGGAATACGCGTGGGCGTTATTTTTAGCATAATGAAATTGTAATGCGTTGGCGGCAATAATCGGATATGACGTACTTCAGTGCATCACGAACGTGTTTACGCATCTTACGCATCGTTGGCCATTTGATCAGATGCAAATTGCTTGTGTTTATCCAATTTTTCTACACTCGAATTACTCGCGAGTGCCACAAACGAAGCATCTAATTAAAAGAAAAATAAACGTTGTTTGCTTGTTTATTTGCGCATTGAGTCATTCATCAGCCATTCACTGCACAAGCAAATTTATTTATTCAGTTAATAATATTGTTTCTTATCTGTTGTTGTTATACTGGGTGTCGTCTCGCAGGTGCACACGGAATTTGAGACAAAATATTTACAAGTACACTTATCTGATGGCTCATGCGCAAACATCGAATGTTCCTCCTCGTTCGTTATCAAGCGCAAATGTTGGCTTAATAAATAATCGCGTATAAATTATGAGAAGGTCGAAACTCATTAAAAATTTTGCTCGGAAATCAACTCATAGTCGAGAGCATGAAATGTCTATAAAAGTTTAAGTTGAATTTCATCAAAAATGAATTCTTTTCAGCATAATTCAGTGCGCTGAATATGAATCGCTGGTGCACTGGTTGCTGGTTTTCGCCAGGCGCATACGAGTCATAAACCTGTGTGGACGATAAACGCGAAATTGCTAATTTAACATCCGCAACTTAATTTTATGCGCTGCTTTATGCCCTCATTCAATGAAAAATTGAAGACTATAGGGAATGTATGAGGACTATAATAAGTTCCCATTCATGATATAAACTATGTTCTTTATACGTTATTATAGCCTCATTGTTTTAGAGATTTGAAGTTTACATTACTAAAAATTCGCAATTTAGAAATTCAGCAGTTATGAAACTTGTTTTGGCATTGTTTCAAGCCAATTTGAAAGAATTAAGTGATTGATTGAACAAATAGTGATTGATTGCAAATCTACTGGTTGAAAACAATCACAGCAATCAGTACGATTGTTTACAAATACGCGCAATAATAATAGTGCACATGGGACAATTCGATTTGAATTTCCGTCTCTGCAATGTTTATGTTGCGCTAATGCAAATCAACCTTAATCTTTGCATACCAACAAGCGTAGTTCTCAATGCAGGCCCATTAGCAAGCATTATAAAATTAGATGCGAAGTATGAAAATGCACATTGGATCGTGCATTTTCAATCTCTACTTGTTTGTATTTACACTTGTTGTTGCTATTAATCTAATGCGTCAACGATTACATTTTAAGTACCGGTGGTATATTTTATCTATTAGCAACCTTAACACAAAACCTTGCATGGAGTGGCCGCATTGAGCAGTTAAAAATGTCGTTTTGCAAGTTCACTATGCCACCGATACTCACTCGCTTTCAAGTATTAGTCGCCAGTTTGCATATCTATGGGATCGTGTGCATGTGAATCCACTTGTCGCGATACTTCCAGTCTTACGTACTCCTCGTGCGCGTCGATTGATTAATTAATTACCGTTGTATATTGATGGGGCATATTTGCGCTCTCAATATCAACGTGCAACCTTCGCGAAGTGTTTCAATGTTTCCTTCCAATGACATCGTCGGGAAATTTCATATTGTAGCGTAGTAGGTAATTACCTGCTACTACAATGCGCCTGGTACGGAATATCTCGATGATTATTAAATTTTCACGAAACAAAAACCCCCAATTACATTTAAGAGCTTCCTCGAACAATACCAAATTTGCCAATGACGTGTAATTTGCCAAGAAGTTGAAATTCGGACTAAATTCTCTCTGTAAATAAATAAACGATTGTGAAATTCAATGTAGTCTATTTTGTAATCGTCGATTATATTGTTGTTTTCGCTGCGCGCCTGTCGTAACGATAATTTTGCTGCTTGATGGCTAACTTTTACCATTCTTTCGAAGGCGACTCGTCAAGAGTGGCGCGCAAGAGCGTAACAATTAGATAAGAAATTTAATGCTTCACGTCGCGTCGTTTGTAATTAACGAAAATGATTATGGCAATGAACGGATTTCACTTGCTTCGTTAACTTCATTCACTGACGTGTCTTTAAAGATCAAGTGTTTCCATGACACATGGATGGCATTTTATGTGATTGAAATACATCTTGAAATTGTGCAGGCAACTTTTTCTTGGACATACAATTTCGTTTGATCAACAACTTCCTCATAAATTTCTTCAGAGAAATCAAACTTGCTCTCTGCAAGCAAAGTAAGGCAATTCAAAGCCTGAAATGGAACAAAGTTACCATGCCAACAATAAGAGCAAAAGTTAACTGACTCCCTTCCTTGCATTGCGACTACACAACAGGTATCCATATAATGAAGCGTACGAGCATGAATATAATGCAAACTATGTGTATACATTCATATATGTATGAAAAGATCAAAAGCCAGGTCTAGCTATAGCAAGAACAGCGAGTTGAAAGCGACGAATTCGGCTTAGAAACGACGATGAAGAAGAAGAAGAAACCGTACAACCCATCAAGAAACCAAAGTCATGGAAGCGCGAGGAAGGTTCGCTCCTTTTCTTTCAGCCGCACCATCACCAAATGGAAGCAAACGCTACACCGAACCAAACCTGTATTACTATTCAATCCAGACTGGAATATAACGACACGACGGGGTCAGATCGGCCACAACGATCCAACATTACCATCCTAGAGCGCAAGGTTTGGTGCCTTGATTTTGTTAACCTTTGGTTATTGCCCCAATGCATTTTTTAAAGATCAAATCCTGCAACCTGCACTGGAGTCAGCAAACAGTTAGAGTGCATGCACGCTGCCGCAATGTACGAAAATTAATTAAATATTGTTAGTGGCCGATATAATAGCCTTTTATTAGTTTACTTGCTGGTGCCCATCTGCGGTTGTCGCAAAAACGTGAAACACGAAACGCTAAAGGAAGCGAGCGACTAAATCACTCGCGTTCCAATGACCATTCCACGTGAAGACCTAATGGTTCGTGCATAAAATATACTTTATGTGGTTCTGTGCAGTTTGAGTTCGCCGGGCTTAGTGGATCGGGGCGAAAATGTGCAGACCATATGATGCTCATGTTCAGAGCTTTTTTCTGGTTTAGTTTTAGTTTTGGCTTGCTTGGGTCGACGGTTTGGCGCTAACTCCCTAGATGCGTTGTCGCGACAACGACACATCGACAAAAACGCCATGGACTAACTTGGTCCCGAGATTGGTTTGGTTTCGATGGTTTTTCCTGCGGTTATACGAGCTGTGCACACTGAGAATGGAGCCTCTAGAGTTGGTATGGTGTTGCTCGGTTGAATGTGTTCTCGTGTGAAATGAACACGAATCTGCCGAGGAACATTGCGAATGCAATGAAAATAGGACGAAATTAACCGTAAACGTGCGATAATTATTTTTTGCTTGCGGCATATTGATCGATCGGTGCAAATACTCATTGGTTTTTTGCATTAGAGCAGTTTTTTTTTGAAGTGGTCAGAATTCAATTTAGAAAATCAACTTGAAAATATAATCAAATTTTCATAGAAGATAAACTCTCATATCGTGATAGTTTACCATATTTCAGGAAACAACTTGAAGCCCTGGACTAAATTTGTTGCCTCGGCTGTTATTGTTGTTGTGGTGTTGGTGTTTGCCAACTCGGGTCCTGGACTCGATGGTTGTTGGTGTCATTGATCCAAAGAGCCCACACGCTTCCTAAACACGGAACGGACGCTCCAATACACAACACAACAAGCTTTATGCCATTTTGATGTGTTCTTATCCTTATCCATATCGCAAGACATGCTGCGTACGTTGGCGAATTGAAGAATTTAACGCCGCTTGTTTCGTGAACGTATTGTTGAGGAAAGCTGCAAAACAAAATTGTGCTGCAGTGTCCAGAGACTCATACATAGCATTCAGTTCCTTGACTGTTTCGCTATAATTGAATAATAATATGACAGCTCGTTGCCTTCCGGCCGGGCGATAGTAGTTAAATCAAATCAAGTCGACGCTGATAAACGGCGAGGCGCTATAATTCACTGTGCGCGGAGGCGGCAGCGATGGTGGCGGCTATTACTTGCATGTAAGTGTCCGGATTATGCCCCGGAAGTGCCCTTCATTACTTACCAGCGCCAACATCGAGTTATGGTACTTTTTATTTCTTTTCGTCCGGCTTGAAGGAAGCCTTGTATAGCACACTCTCAAAGTCGGCATGGAAATTTTGATGCGCGAAGAATGAAATTGGTAATCAATAACGCAGATGGCAAATGTGATGATGCGCAATTTTGGGCCGTAGAGGTTGCGGTTTACGCTTTGTGAGGGAGTGGGGCGGCAGAGACTCGTGACAATCATTCGATAGGAAATGAAATCGAGTAAAACAACTGTTTGTTATTGCGTTTTGTCAAGCCGCCGCTTTGTACTCGCTTGCTCGTTTATTGCTCGTGGAGCATGTGATATGTGGACGATGGGGGGCGGTGGAAGCAGCAAGGAACAAAAAGCAATTAATCAGTAGTTATTGCTCGGGTTTGTCGTGCTCGTTCGCTGCCGAAATGCACATCCCCTTTTTGCGGTCACTCGTACACCATTCCCGTACGTTTTCCACCCCCTTCAGGATAACCACATTCACTCGGTTGTCGTTCCCAATTTCAATTATTTTTGTTGCCAAAAAAACGACCGTCATGTTGATTGAATGTGCAAGAGATTCCCTGCAGTTTCAAAACTTCCAATGAAATTCAGAGATTGAAGTTTGAAAAACCTAACTTTTGAGATGTCTAATTTGTATAGTATATACAATGTAGAAAATGTAATGTAAATGTGTATATTTTGAACGCCGATTTTAATTATCGCCCATGATGATTACTAGCCCATTAAGTGCACTCGGTACAACTTTGGTACAAACGCATAAAATACGAGTCTGTCTGTAATTTTGTTTCGGAATGCACATTTTTGCAAAGTGTTTTCGCCGAAATATTAGTTTACGATCGGCGGCGGTGTTTCCCAATTTTGCCCAATGGACCTGCCTGCCCTATATTCCATTTTAGTTTAGTCTACCACTAGAGACTCGAAAGTACACTAAGCTACAATTTTGGGCAGCATGCCAATCGCTGCAAAATGTTTGGAATTTATACCAACACGTCGAGCCATTTGTAACAGTTTTTTTTTCACGTATTGATCGATCACTCAAAGGTCTAACATTTTTTTTTGCTTTTGTTTCAGGTGAGTTATCCTTCATTTCATTGGAATCAAGATCTCCTTTCATGCGCAAGCGAGATATGAGTCAGTCGTTAATTTTCGGTTGGCGACAATTAAGTGTGACGCTCAATTGGATGACGCTTTATGACAATTTGAACAACAAGCATGGTAAAATAACAAACGTATGGTCTGGAATGACGTGCGTCCATGGTGAGTGCGTCCGAACAATGAGAATCAAACGGTGCGCGCGAAATAAGAAAGTAAAAGTCAATTGTGTCATTACGAAATTCCCGTCGAGGCGACGCTCGAATTATTACTGCATTGTTTTCTCGGATGCCACCGAGCTGCCTAATATATTTAGCGGCATTACGATTGAATACTTATTTGCATTAATTTTCCTGTGATTCATGGGTGCAATGACTTTTTGGATGGAGTCGAATGGGCGCGTACGAAAGCGAAATGTTTATAAAAGCGGAAATATGCAGCCTGGGTATTAACTAATTTCGTCTAATATGATAATGAGTTTTTGCATGGAAACAACCAAGTCGCAAACGAATTAAATGAACGTTCAATCGAATCCGTCGCGGCGCTCTAATTTGTTTATGTTTTCTTGCAATCACCGCGACAATTGCGCTCGTTACTCGATGGGTTGTTGGACTTCTAGCTTTCTTTTATTTACGTCCAATGAAATTATCCTGCAGCAACATATTCATTATTGCAATTTGAGTTGATTGCACCGGAAATAATAGATTTTTGCAGAGGCAAACAGCATGCCATCATTTTTAGAACTTTTCCATTCTTTGCAATGACACGAACACGATTATTTGTTAGTTAAATGATGCTCGTAATGAAAATTCCGGAGATACTTAATTCTGTGGGTCTGAAACGAAGAAGACTCATTTTTAGGCCATTGACACACGAACGTGCAAATTCGAAATTCGCACCGCAGTCAATACATTTCCAAGCGCGTTCGATTTCGCGTGTAAATGACGGAAGAGCTGGCCAACAAACGCCGCTCCCAGAACGACACCAACTTCCACGTTCAGGCCTTTTCTAGCCGGCTGGCAAGCAAGCGGAATGCCGGGACCGGAGCCCTCTCGGAAGCAAGTAATCAAAGTTGGAACGTCGTAACGCGCTCCACTTACGTATTGGTGATGGCGGCGGTGGCGGAGGTGGAGGCGGTGGAGTACACCCTGCACACCACCTCGCAAACACACAAATTTCCTTCCACGTCATCGTCACCGCCGAGTACACAAATATACAAAGGGACAGCAGGCATCTCTGTAATATGGTCGAATGGAACCGAGTGGGCCACCGGGGGGCGGCAGCCTTGGTGGTGGGTGGTTGTTGGTGGCGGTTCGCGTTTGCCTTCATCGCAATGCGCTGCCAGAGCAGGGCGTGTGCGCGGGGGTCTCTCTTACAAATTACTTCGTGTCTGCCGAACGCGAGAGTATTACGAAGCCCTGAATTGCTTTACGTGCCACTCGTTACACAAGACTTATGATGCTAGATATAGAAAAGTGTGTACCTTAGCCTTCCGCCAACTTTGGAGGCAGTCTCGTTGCCATATTGATGCAAAAGCGAAACCCCCAGGAAGTTTTCGTTGATCGCCCTCCCAAGTCCACAGTAACAATTTACCAGATATTACCAGATTCCAATCAAAAAGTGGAACTTCATTTCGAATACATTACAAACTCATTTATTTTTTCATTAAACTAATTTGGAAACATTTAATGGGCACGACAATTGCCTCTTACATAATTAAAAAAAAACACCCCTTCAAGTTCACACTTTGTACCCTAACGCATTAAAACATTTCCCAGCTTCACCAAGTGAAGAGCCTTCTTCTTCTCCTGGGTTTTTGTCACCACACTTGATGACAACGTCCCGACAACGATGTCTGTCTGACATTAAATATTTTTCATTTTCATTTCATGCACCCCTCCGCACTTTTCCTCTCGTTTTCCCCTGGCAAGGGTCTCAAATGCTGATAACTCGCATGGAAAACTCTCGGGTGCGTAACACGCGCTCCCTTTCACCTTCGGGTGGTGTATCCCACGCAAGCGGGGACCTTGGAGTCCCACCGACTATTATAGGCAGAGCAGGGCATTAGGGACTTTATAAGTTAATTCCGTGATATATTGAAGTGCACACAAAGCGGCCGAGAGGGTGGCCGCATAACGTTCTGTAAGGCGGGGGCGGCGCTTCCATCGATGAGGCGAATGATTGCCAGCCGACAAAGTCGATACTTTGCACGTGCTTCCATTACCCGAGAGCACTGAGTACAAGGAAAGCTAACGTGGAGAACTTTTCGAGCAAGTTATTTCATTCTTGATACTGATAGTGTGGGATATTGAGACTTGAAGAGTCAGCAAATCTCTCCCACTTACATGGAAGTCAAAGAATTTCCCATTGGCAGGATGGAATACAAATCGAGAAAATATTTCGAGGTGGCACTCACATTTTTGAATAACATCCAAGAAATTTAAATTATACCTTCCCAAAAACCCAGAATCATATTTGGTACCATTCTTTATATTATGGATATGTTGCTTTTGAAACTTTGATCATCAGATTAATTAAGTATCCATTGGATAACATAAAAACACAGTCCTTAAACATTTAGCAAGAATTCTCAATGAAGTTACCATCAGTCTGCATGGTCCTTTGCGTGTTGCCTTCTGTTGTGAATGCATGTACAACAAAACGAGCAAAACGAAACAAGAGCACTAACCGTTTTTTTTTTTTGGCTCTCCTCGCCTGAAAGTTTCAATTCGCTTGATGTGCGTGCAGAGAGAACGCCACCATCCGCATTGCCATTCACATTGCCATCCGCATGGTAGTTGGGCCGAAATGTGCTCGTCTGCACTCAGAAGAAGGCCTACACACTTCAGCTGCTGGTACAGTTGCTGGCGAGAAGCGCGCTGAAGAGATAAGAGATTTTCGGGAATGTTGATATCAAGCGTCTTCGTGTTCGGAATAAATAGGATTACCCACAAAAGAGTGGTGAGAGAGCAGCAGCATGTGGGGCACGGGGCACGGAATGGCTGTGGAACAAGAGAAGTCTTGCAGAAATACGACGAAAACGGGAAATGTATGTCCCCATGCTCCAGACCGAGTATGTACTTTACTTGCGCAATAGTCAAACGCGCGTGTGTTCCACATTCCAGCGCCGGAAGTGAAGGAATGAAGCGCAAAAAATATAAGCCGAAGAAACGGATGGGAGAAAAAAAAAACGGAAAAACCGAGAGGACATACTAAATTATGCCCTGATGCTTGGTCGGCCTGCTAATACATTATTCAATTTCGTTTTAGCACATATTTCCTACCACAAGAGTTTTCTTCGTTTATTGGCTTTTTCATTACCTTTACGAATGTGTTTTACGTTTTACAACCGAATGTTTAGTTTATTTAGTAGTGCTCGAGTAAACTTCATCTTGGTACAATCATAATTTCTGAGAAATTACAAATCATCATTTGAGGAACTTTTCTTTAAAAGCTGAATTATTACAAATTAGTGTTTTTTGTTTTCGTCGAAAATGCTTTCATCATTTCTTATTTTTCTTAGATTTTCGTGTCTTAGGGAAATTCCCAAGGATTTCCATATAAACGATAGTGGTAGCAGGTAAACCGTGGGCGAAGTTTTCCCCGAGTTGCCCCACACATTTCTACGTATGAAGACTCAACTTAAACTCCTTTCAGATAAGCGGCCCCCAACGGAATTTATGAGGCCATCGGAATCGTTTAATGACCGTTGCCATTAAGGACATGCCACAAGGCACCCAGGACTGGACGCGTTTTTCGCAGCACAACCGTACAATTTATATCGCATCCCACAAAATAAATCTCGCTGGTGAGATCCGCAAGATTGGAATAAATATTCTCTCCCTGCGCTCTAGAGAATTGATAAATACGACAAATACCATGGAGGACACTGCACTTGTTTACTCGATTAATTCAACTCCAGGTGCTAATTGCTCGTACAATGTCTGTCCATACGCGAATGTTTAAGAAATAATTAGCTCCCGGTTTGATTGTCCTGTCTCAACCCGCGACATATTTTGCATATTTGTGTGTTTTCGTCAGAAAAGTTTTGACCTAAAAACCCGTCGTGGGACTCGAGACTCGCGTAACGAACGCACACGGCTAGTAAAAACCCGAAGCGCGGAAAACTTTAAACGACCGATAAGTGCGGACGTAGATGCGTGCGCGTGGGTGTATGTGTTCGGGGGGCGGCAGCAGTGTGGTCGTAGAGCTGTTATCATCTCAACGGCCGCCCCCTTCACGAACCGCTCTTATTGTCATTCGTGTTGCCGCTCCACAGCGAACGACGCTGCCGCCACCGCGCGTTTTGACTCGTTTCGACGCTATCGATCTCCGCGTTTCGCCGCCGCTCCATGCTGAGCTGGTGGTGGTAGCGATGGTGTTGTATAGGTATGGGCTTCTCTCTTCGCCCTTGGTCTCTGCATTTGTGTCTGTTCTGATGTGCATGTACGAATGCCGCCACCGCTCTGAGTTTGGATGTGTGGGTGGCAGCATCATGGCGCTTCGGCTCCGGCTGGCGGGCACTGTTGGCGGCACGGCCCCTCCTCTTTGACCCAGAACTAGATCCTTGTTCCTGCACGTTCCCCCCGTGTGTGTGGGATGTCGCAATACATGCCCTCAGCCATCAATAGCATCGCGGCCCCCAAAACGTATGTACGTGGACGTCTAATATCTCGGAGATAGAAGATAAGTTCAAAAATTATGCACACAGCAAGTTTGCTCATCAAGATTGCGTTTGGCGGAGGCGGAGGCGGAAAGACGAGAGAGAGGTTGGTTTTGAATGCCAAGGCCATTCCGTTATAAATGGACTGTGATTTCTTCTTGTTAATAAAATTTTACTTTTGCCAGCGTTTTGGGCGAACCGAGCACAAAGAGATGGGAGGAGGCAAATGGCAGGGATGGCAGCCCAGCCTGCAGGAAGAAAGCTGGATTTCGGTTGGCATGAGTCATGAACTTTCCTGCAAATCCTCGAGGGGCGGGCGAAATCCGCGGGGAGCTTCTAATCTTGCTGTTGTCGCTGGAGTACAATCTGTGTTATATTTCACATTTTCATCTCTCCAAAAGCTGTTCCAACATACTTGCTTAAGTCCAGATGAACTTTCTAAGGCTAGAAAAAATCTGGGAAGGTTATCCAGAAAGACAGAAGCTTCTTGTGGATTAAAGGTTCGAAATTTAGTGAAAGCATCTTCTTAGTATCTTCACATTTGATAGTAGTCTGTAGTGGTCTGATGTTCCTGAACCTTACAACCACCTTACAGCTCATGTCTAGGGTCCTAGGACCAGTTTAACATTAGAAGGGTACTCAAAAAAGGTCGTGTGCTTGAAGGCTCCTTGAAAGGTTCCAGATACTATTTGTAGTCTTGGGGTACCTTTAAAATTTCAGAACCTCTGATGTACTTGATCGGCAGTAGGCAAAGTAGATCTCATAGTTAGGGAAGTCTTCGCCTACCCTTAAAAATTTGAATGGCTGAATGACATCCTAGGTCCAAAATTAAATTTTCCGATTGAAGACCTCATAAAAAATGGAATTAAACCGAAGACACAGTTACACAAGGCTTATCTAATAATAGAATTGACACCATTGCGAACCCGGCTGAGACTCGCCAGCCATTGAAGCATCACCAGCCGAGAGAACTCGTTACATTTCAATCTGGAAAGTAACGACGACAGCCCGAACCACACAAAAAAACATCAGCAGCACCGAAGACAACGAACCGTTATGGCTCAGTTACCATCAGCCTCGTTCGTCGATTTGCTTATTAGATCTCGGTACTGTTAGGCGTGCAATGCACGCACCAACACCACGCGTGGAACTGTAAATTGTTACCACTTAATGACTCATCTGGTTTTAATCCGCGTTTACGTGCGCGCACAATTACAGAGCTCTACCAAAGATGCGCGTCTGCATTGTGCATCCATCCAACATGTGCCGACCACATTGTACGTTCATACCCGCAAAACTGTTTCGACGTGTAATGTAAGACCATAATCCGCTCTAGACTGCATCTTGTATTGTCATAGATTTTAATGGAGCGCACTGTCGGAAAAAANTGTCTTGTCTCATCAAACCGAGCAAGTAATTCCTTCGCTCCCAATTCGTTGTGCGCTTGAATTCTCTGAAAAGTTGCGCTAAGTCGCCTAATACGCTACACGTACCTCTTCGCGTTTACTCCTTGTTGGTTCGTTGGTATCTCGAGGAAAAAACGCGACATACAAAGGCAAAGGAGACGAAAAAGAATGAGATTGTGGAGCAGAGTGCGCGTTGGAAGCAATGGTATGACGTGCACGTCTTGACCCGGTTTCGTCGCGATTATCAAGATGATGATGATCTTGATGGCGATGCCCAGTTAGTTACAAATCCTCCGGTTGCTTAGAGGAATATTGTGTTACTCGACAGCTACACACAACGTTCCAAAGACGTTCCGAGCTAACAACAAAGAGGAAAAAAGTTGGGTGTATGAACCGTGTTAGTGGATTTATCGTGTAATATCAAAGGCAGTTCGTTT
>JARJDZ010009430.1:0-14308 GCA_030264555.1 Aleochara sp. GC000083
ATTGCGCAGGTAAAGGTGCACTGTATTTCGGCAATACGACTAGTATGCTGATATTCGATGCAATGTGCGTTTTCCTGCAATCTCAGATTGCAGCAAATGCAACGAGGGAAATAGTCCGATAAAATGAGAAGCACTCCTGCTATTACTGTTGATAATTCGTTTATTTGTAGTTTTTTTTTTCACAGAGAGGATGGTGTTGGGTGTTTTGTTTTATTTAGCAGTAATAGTATATATGTTTACTCTAAACATTTAATTACAACTAGTGTTTGTACACTCAATCGAGATTTTGTAATTATATTTGTACCTGCGTTCTTGGTTCAGGCGTAAATTGCACCAAAACGATAATATATGTTGTAATCAATTGTAGAAGTATGAATAGTATTGAATGATCCATCTTGAAGAATCCAGCAGCAGAAATTACAGGTTTATGTTCCTTGGCCTGAATCAATAATATTTGCAACTTTGCTGAAGTAATGTTGTCAACGTTTGATTCGTTTAGTAGTTCAGATAGAAGCAATCTTGTCCGTTTCCCTTCATTTGCAATATTATCACATTGATAATTCACAATTATCACACTTATCTGAAACAATCTCTTACAGGATTATATATAAAGTATTAATTTATTTACCATAAGGAGACCGCATATTAAGATATATTCTATATCGCCACGATTAATAGTATATCCTTGATCAATCAAGCCTTCAATGACTAGAAGACTTACTAATATTACGCAAATGAACCATATGAAATTATAAAAACCAAAAATCTCATTATAACAACGGCACATTTTAGATATTACCAATTGCCTGTCACCCCAGTTTGTCAATTTTAAAGTGAATTGAGCAGATAATGAGTGATTCTTCAAGTAGTCAGTAAAAATAGAATTTCTCTTTTTGTTAGTAATCATCGATGACACAATTTGATCATTGAAATGTTTAATTGTGAGATTAATTGTATTTAAATAACTGTAGTTTAATAAAACGATTATGAATAGAATATATATCAAGAAACCAACACATGAATGTAAAAATATAGATCCCATCTGGTTAACTTTGGATATGATATAGCACAACATAAAACCAGAAAGGAATATCCATGAAAGAAAGCTTTTCACTTTGTTTTCACTACGAATATAACTTTTCGCATGTTTGAAAAATGCGATCATCTTTAGATATGAGTCAATTTTGAATACATTTATTTGCAAAACGCAATTACATATAATACATGCTTGTGAAACATGTGTTGCCCCTCCAATTATCAAATTAACTTTCATTTGAGAGGCTTTGTACCAGTCGTATACAAGGGTCTTGAAAAGAAATGCGAAAATGCAATTGATTATGACGCACACAATACTTGTTTGGATGAATCGCAATTGTTTATGTTTAATTGCCTGATTTGAGGGAATTATGCCAAAAACTTTAGCAGTTGCTATAACAAATGTATTCATTATTGAATGATAATTGCAATGAGCTTGCAGAGTTTAATGGAGTTTAATAAACTTCTTCTGCGCATTAATTAATGAAGTGTATTAAAGAAGTATCGATACAATTTACGACTTTTTCTAATATTCAAGGAACATACATTAATTACATTAATTACATTAATTAGGGCTTGAATAATTTAAGAATTAATTGTGGAAATGGTTCAAGTGCATGAAGTACCAATTGTTGATAGTCTAATCACTCATTGTCATAGTAGAAACCTTTCCAGAAATGTCTGAAGCAATAATTACATTAATGAACATCCTTAATGTACATCACTTAAACCCCGTGCTATTGATATAACAATAAGGAGTAAATAAGACGTTGTTTATTTTTCAAAAATGGGTGCAAGTAATAAACCATTGAAACAATTTGTAAAAGTTAAACAAAAGTACCCTTTTGGCAAACGTAAAATGATTACATAAAATGACCTTTAGAGAATTACACAAGCTGAACAGTTTTACATATTTCTTGCGTAGTATAAGCTTTAAATATATTTTCGAATGGGTACGATAAAAGGTATTGGATAAAAAGATTATAGTTAAATACCTTTATTTCTTCCTTATAGGTACATCAGTAGAAGTAAGAAATAAAAGGTACTCAAATTAATAGAAAGTTAGATTGTTACCAAAATCCTTTCTACACATATTGCTCATAGTGACGACAATCAAACGTAGGCTCTGGTCACAAACTGGTTATGAACAGAGAAGAGGAGTAACAAATAAAAGGTATTCAATTAAGTACCAATATTGGACCAAACAAATTTGAATCGTTGCCAAAAATGATTGAGTACACAAATAGCCCACAGTAATGTTAATGAGACATATGTATACAAATTCGTCGGGAAAAAAGTATAATGGTATGCAGAATATTCAATACGTTACGGAATATTTATTTATTACTTGCAAATTGAACAATAATAATGATATATGTAACAAGCAAGTTAAAGAGGGTCAAAAGTGACGAAACATCAAATTCAAAGAAGCCAATAGCACTAAATTCTGGTGCATAATTAATTGACAAATCTCTGCAATGCAATAGAATGCTAAACCGATTTTCATCATGGAGTTTTGAAATTAACCCTTTGGCAATAATTCGGTTCAAAATGTCTGTAGTCATCCTCCCTTCTCTCTTAATTTGACTACACATTATAACCAAAGTAATCCAAAAAACCTGCAACAATATCAATTTAGTTTCATTATTATATTACTTAAATTTGCGGTTTACAATTCTTTGGGACTGAGTCAAAAACAACATTATTGCATAATTACCAGGCATTGAAAATGCTACAAGATCATAGATATTTGCCAAATTGTAAATGAGTATTGTGAATGTTAACGTAAAGAAGTAAACGCTGAACAGCTCATTAGAAGCATTATTTACCATTCGAAGAAGTTCCAATAATTTCAAGTGAGTGCTATGTATTTTGATTTGAGTATTGCTCTCAATAACGCATGGTAATTTCTGCGTTAGAGATGATTGTTTCAACCCTGATTCCAAAATTTCGTTGAAGTTTCGTTGAAATTTTTTAGATAAATGAAGAACATAGTAAATTATCATTAAATTGCAAAGTTGGGTGTAGAAAATGCAACCCTCCCAAAGCAAAAGGACGAAATCACTGTTCATGTAAATTAGTGCAATGATTCCAAATATTATTACCATTGACACTAATATAACATTAAACAAACAGAATTTAATCTTCATGCAGATGTCCTCTTTCTTTTTGAGATTTTTGTATTGTTTTTGCATTGATAAATTTTCCAATAACTGCGAAATAGTTTCGAATGCTTTTAGCATTGATTTAAAAAGTTTATAGTTTCTATTAATTTTCCAGAAGACACTTAATGTGTACAATGTTACAAATATAAGTGCACCAAGAATAAGAACATAATAGATTTTTCTCGCTCCAGTCGAATTCATAATTTGTTGAATTACAACATAACCACGCCTTCCAAAATATGCATTAATGTTCGTTAGATGAACGAGAAATATCAGATTATTTATTTTCTGATGGGAATTATTTTTCGGAGGCGCAACACGCAAAAATTGTGGCAAACGTAAAAAATAACTATCCATATTTTATTTTACGACGTTTTCAGATTACAAGATAGGGATAGTCTGATACAATATTACAAAGAATATGGTAGCAATATAGCTATGAATATTTTATTAAACTTTATGGTTATGCATTGCAATAAGTGTAGATATTTCAATAAGTATAGTGAAAATAAGTACAGGGTTAAATCTGATATTTTAAATGTATCGACATAACTGTTTTAGGTATACCAAAATTTGAATTGTCACCGTTTAGATCAATGCACTTGCTATTAATATAAATTCAGGTTCAGATTTTGACCCCATTATTACAGAATAATTAATAGTATATTCTAGATTTGAATTGAGAGTGTGATGGCAGTAATATACAACGACGTCGTTTTATCTTGGAAAACTTGGCATAATGGTCCAAGAAGAAGGATTAAATTGTGTTGCCATAATTTCTGTTCTCAACTAGCAGATCATCAAAATGGTACTTGACTTAAAATCTTAGTAACCAGCACTTTAACCAGCACTTATTTGACATGTCGTCAATATTGAGACAAAATAAGTTTTTATCTTACTGGAACGTATAATTTACTATTTTCTAAGCCTGCTTTTAGTGACTAAAATTGAATATTATTAACTTGTCAAATAAGTGACATACATTTTTCTTTACATTAAGTTAATTAAATTACATTAAATTAAATTTGTTAACTCCTATTTTCTGAATATATAACGAACATCAAATTTAAGTACTACTAACTAATCAATGGATTAAGGAATGTTTATGAAAACAGGCAATAATGTCTTATTGTGCCAGGTCAATTCAGATTCAAATAAATTACTTGTGAGATTTGAAATGCCATATCAAAAATTGTGGAAGCAATTTTGGATTTTGTTGCTTCTTGGAACATTGTATCAACTTTTCTCCAGCAAAATACAATGTCATATATTATACGTGTGTGACATACTATAACAAACTCGGGAAATTTGTGTATCGCTCATTTATAATTTTGCATTTCTCACACTTATATGTATAATCTACTATTGCATTTTCGTTACTATTTTAACAATACACTGTTTTGTTTGATCATTTGTGTTCTTTCTGAAAGTAAATTCTTAATGGGGAAATACGTGTTGCTACGTAGACTTTAACACACCTTTAAATCCATTGGCATGCATTCAAAATTTTCGAATCTTCAATCAAGCGACAACAATTTTAATTGTATCATGTTTTCCCTAGTGTACGGTTTTTTAAATTTTGACGAATTACTTCACTATCTATTAGAAATTATTACAATCAAATAGTTTCATGGGTTTTAGAGCACTTATGCCGATAACTTTCGTCTCTATTATTGCTAATTTAATAATCATTAAATATTTACGCCTACTAGAATTTCAATTAACTTTTTAACTCGTTTCTTTATTGGAAACTTTGGTGTTTCTGCTTCAAATTCCTTGCATTATTTGTTCATTTCGCGTTTTTCAGTATCCCTACAAAAAGTAAGTAACCACTTAATGTTTTGATACTGGATTATGGAGACATCTTCTTAGTAAAATTTTTATATCAAAATTGTAACTATTGCAAAATAGTTTGCATAGTGCATTATTGCATTTGACTTTGAAGAATACAAGGCGTATTTATTTATATGGCTCTCGAAATTGCTCTTAAGAAGAGCATAATATTAATATTTCATAACTCATTTGGTAATTTGGGCCCGCGTTTGAGTTTGGGAACAATTGATTCGACAAATTTTGTTTTTTTTTATTAATCTGATGAAATTAGGGTCGTGGCAGTGTAACTAGATTAGCAGACAAAATATTGCATATTTAATACCAATGTAAAATCAGTGCACAGGTCATGAAATATTATGTAGATACTGGCTAAAAAATTACAGCTAAATCGTAAATTACTAGGAGATTCAGATACTGAGCAGGTATTCTATTCTAAAATGTAAACTCACCCTCAGGTCCAGCATTGAAAAGCATCACACAATGCAATTTTTGATCATTGACATAAAGCTATGTTGTTAAAGTAATGAAAAAGTAAACTAACGATAAGAAAGGACTCAGTACAGGAAACTGAAAGATTGATTACCCACTCTTGAAATTTATGGCATTTTATTTTTCTGACAATTCGGAAAATTTACTAAATTTAAAACATCATTATGTAGTTTAATTCGTAACAAATCGAAATTGAATTACAGAGGATTATACAGTTTCTAATTCGGAGTCTAGAAATCCACAGAATATTCTTCCTTATCGTCCTCACGTTGGCGCGCCATTTAATATGAAGACCATCCATTGTTCTTATACATACATGGAAGAAGGAATAACCAATCTTGAGTTTGTAAATAGTCAATTAATTATATTTCAATGCATTCGATAATTTCATTGATGGTTCTTAATATTATTATTCATGGAATCAAAACCACTCTTAGTTTTAAGAACTAGATTGTATTTTAACGTATTTTAGGGACTGAAAATTCAAAGAACTTACTGGATAATTTAGTTATTATTTGCAAACTGAACAATGATAATAATATATGTAACAAGCAAGTTGAAAAGGGTTAAAAGTGACGAAACATCAAAGTCGAAGAGGCCGATAGCACTAAATCTTGGCGTATAATTAATTGATAAATCTCTGCAATGCCTAAGTATGGTAAAACAATTTTTATCATTGAGTTTCGAAATTAATCCTTTGGTAATAATTCCATTCAAAATGTCGGTAGTTTTCTTCCATTCTGCCTTAATTTGAGTACAAATTACAACCAATGTTATCCAAAACACCTGCAACAATTCACTTTAATTTCAATATTACATTTCTTAAATTTGTACTTTACAAGTCTTTGAAACTGGGTCAAAAACAACTTTATTGCATAGTTGCCAGGCATTGAGAATGCTACAAGATCATAGATATTTGCCAAATTGTAAACGAGTATCGCAAATGTTAACGCAAAGAAGTAAACGCTGAACAACTCATTGGAAGCAACATTTACTATTCGAAGGAGCTCCAATAATTTCAAGTGAGTACTATGTATTTTAATTGGTGTATTGCTTTCCATAACGCATGGTAATGTTTGCAATAGTGACGATTTTTCTGACGCTGATAACAAAGCTTCATTAAAGTTTCGTTGAAACTTTTTAGATATATGAAGAACATGGTAAACTATCATTAAATTGCAAAGTTGTGTGTAGACAATTGTACCCTCCCAAAGTAAAAACACTAAATTACTGTTCATGTAAATAAATCCAAAAGTTCCAAATATTGTTGCCATTGACACAAGTACAATATTAAACAAATAGAATTTAATCTTCATATAAATGTCCTCTTTCTTTTTGAGATTTCTGCATTGTTTCTGCATTGATAAATTTTCCAATAGGTGTGCAATAGTTTCGAATGCTTTCAACATTGACTCATAAAGTTTATAGTTTCTATTAATTTTCCAGAAAACACTTAATGTATACAATGTTACAAATATAACTGCACCAAGAATGAGAATATGATAGGTTTTCTTATGTCCAGTCGAATTCATAATTTGCAGAAATACAAGAAAACAACGTCTTCCAAAATATGCATTGATATTCATTAGATGAATAAGAAATATCAGTTTGTTTATTCTCTTATGGGAATTATTTTTCGGAGGAGCTATACGCAAAAATTGTGGAAATCGTAAGAAATAACTATCCATATTTAATTCTATCTCATTTTCAGGCTAATGATACTGATAGTTTGGTATAATGTTGGTATCAATATGATACCTTTATAAAATGAGTTTCATGAAAGTTCTAGGAATATTTTATCAAAATTTATGATTATGTACAGCAATCGTCCTAATAAGAAAATAAGTACATATGTTTAAATCTGATATTTAAAAAATATCAATGTATGAATCTACGTTGGTCCAGCTTTTAAACGAATTTTTTTGGAACACTGAAATTTGCACTTAAATGCACTCGTTATTAACTCAATTCAGATTCACATTATAATCTTATTATTAAAATAAGAATTAAAATCCGCGTTTCCTGATATTTCGTTATGATTTCAGAATTACACATTGGACAAAATACCATGAGTAGCACACGAGAGGCTACGAACTAGAACCAAAAGCAAAGCTAATCACAATCACCATTAATTCACCATTAATCTACATTTCATGATCGTTGTTTTTTAACTCTTGTTTTTGCTTGTGGGCCAACTTTCCTCGGCAGTCACCACACCTTTCAAAAATTGATTGATTTTATTTATTATTTATAATCAAGTGACTGTGTATAGTTGTCAAAGTAGACAACACATCTCGTCTATGTGAGTCTAATGTATATCTTGGTTATCGGTAATGGAATAACGATCAGAAGCTCATTACATTTTCAAATTCACTACACATTTTCCTTTTTACATGATAAATTCGCTAACCAATAAATTCAGCTTATTGAAAGAGTGAGCTTATAAATTATGTAGAAATTACTCGTATATGTAATAATAAGTGAATATACGACTTTCAAGAATTGTTAGTATTTATTGCTCTAAAAGACTGGCATCTCCGTTATAAGTTTTTCACGAAATTTGAATTTAGATTAATTCGATACACGCTATATTAATTAAATTCGAAATAAATTACATAAATTACTTAAAGCTAGGCTTATTTAAAATTGTTCGAAAAATATTTTACCGACTACTATCTTATTTAAAATTTAAAATATAACAACTATCTACACGCTAAAGTTGACGGGAATCAACAAGCCTAGATAGGAGTGCAATAATAGGTAATTGATGATTTATAGATAAATGATATCCTATTAATATTAAATTGAAGATATCTCTGAGATCAATAAATATCCAAAAACTGCAAAATGCTCACGACTAGGACTGGATTTTTTTCTACATGTTTGCCTTAAGACAATTCATTATCACCCAGAAGTGAATATTTTGGAATTGTCAATTTGGCGGAATTGGAACTCAGCACCACCAAATCGACAGCAATTTGTTCGATCTTTATAACATTTTAATATCATAGAGTTGCCTAATTGATAGAATTTAATTTTTTTTTATGTTGAACGACGCAGTGTGTACGATAAAATTGCGTTTAATTTTGGACCATTTTTTCTGAAAATTCTTCTGAAAATTTACAGGTAAATATGTGTAACTTCAATTTTGCCAACTATTTGAACTTCATAATAAATGCGATTGATGACGATGATTGATTTTCAGTAACTATCTTCAACATTCAGAAAAGTGTAGAGTTGGAAATACTGCAGCAGTCCGGTAAAATACCCATTGCAGTTATTCATTTGGTGTGCCATTGAACTCCGTAGCTTAAAAATAGTGTGAAAGATATATGTAATGAAGAGATTAAAAGGTCAAACAGGGAATAATAGGTGAATGGGGTTTGTATTAAAACATTTAACAGGTGGTATGGATAGTAAAAAATCTAAGATTGTAATTATTAAAAAATACTCAATTCATAAAATACGAATCATTTTAAAATCAATACATAATAAAAATTCGAAAATCATATACATTGATTGCAATTTTATAACGGGTGAAAACCAGTTCAGGTGGAGGCGCCTAGAAATTGTCGCGAAGTTCTTCAGCAAGCTGTACATACATATTCTGATTCATGCTGCATACTTTCAATAAGATGCGTAGAAAGAAGTCCTGTAGATTTCCAAGTGACTCTTCGTGGTTGTCATAGTTTTGATCCTCATCTTGGAACTATGCACCTTCTGCATGCTACTGAAAAATTTGGTTATGAGGCTTTTTCGAAAATGGCAAAAGTCGATCTTTTATTTATAGCGGAAAAACAAATAACGATAGACAATTTTTGAAAACAGCAATGAATTCATCTCAAAAAAAGACATCGTACCTGTTACCGTTTCGCAGATTCCCTATAAAAATATCGAAATCAATCCACCCTGTACATGTTGAGATTATTTCTTTGACGCATGTTGTACTTTTCGTCTTGTGAATCGTGAAGCAAGAATGGTGTCAGGGTTTTTATTGAATGATTTGTAGTTTATGGTAGGAGATGGTGGTAAATTACATCATTATAAGGTTAATTGGTTCCCCCTGGAAGGAGAAAATCAAGAAGGATCATGTAATAAACTTACCATTAATTGTTTTGGATTTGTGGGAGGAATTATCTGAAGAGAACCTATAGAATTGGGTATTGATTAAGAATTTTATAATTTATTATTAAACTATAGGTGTCTCTTTTAAGAAATGAATATATGTTAATAATTAATTACAATTTCAATTCAAATTGGACATAAAAGTTTCTGCAATACCTATAGTTACGATTGTGAATGCAATATTTTGTCATGCTTCAAGATTATTGAAATTTGAAAATATTTATTGCTTTGAAAGCATCCTTATTATAGTTATTTATTTATGAAATTACACGTTTAAAGCAAAGCAGACATGTTCAAATAACTGGTTTTATAAACATTCCATAGCTGTAATAGGATATTAATGACATTCGAAATATGCTAAATAAATTATTCATATACATTCTGTTTTAAGAATTGTTCAAAAAGAAATCTACTAAATTTTGCCGAATAAATAAGAATTAGAGTATTCGAAATATAACACCTGCAACTGCAATAATGCATTCTGTAAATACACCATTCAAGCAACGGTTACATAACTATATGAGTAAATTAGGACTGAATACTAGTGATTTGTTCATCTTCTCAACTAAACTTTTCGGAATTACTCCATGGAGTTGGTTCGCCAGTCACCGATGTTTATTATTGCTGCAAACAATTATCCTGATTGCGTATATTTCTTCCGAGAACCTAAAAGTAATTATGAAAATACTCAAAGCAATTCCATTTTTGGGATTGGTAAATGTTTTCATAATGATAACGCCCATGGTTCTCTCCTTGTTAATTTTCACTAATTGCATTGTACAAATAAACGTTTTCAAGTATAACGAGTACATGAAAATGTTAAATAGTTTGGCTTCCATAGATAAACTTTACATCCGTAAAGGTATATATCGACGAAAAAAACATATTCCCTTGAAATTCATGTTGGTAAATGGAATCCTTTTTACATATAATCTATCACGTTGGTTTACCGTTGGAATTAATCTGGAAGAAATCATCTATTCTTTAAATTTGCAATATTTCTTACTGGTCAATTGTCTTAACTGGTGCATACTTGAAGATATCAGACTACGTATTGAAATTTTGAACGAAAATATTGCAAAATTTGATAATTTTGGGTCAATAGAGAGAATTTGGTTGAATGTTCGAGAAACCTCAGCTACATTTAACGAGACGATACAATTTTGGAGTGAATCACATGCTTTGATAGCATTTGCTATTGATCGTTGTAATGAAATTTTTGGATTTCATATTTTCCTAGTGTTTTTGTTAATCATCTTTTTGTTATTAACATGTGTAATACAAGTTGTGGAAGGAACGTTTAAAGTTGACCAGGAGAATGTCGTTCAGTTGTTTTTGTATGTTTTTCCAACGGTAGTAAAATAAATTAGGTTTATACATGCACACATTTAAAATATTAAAAATGTTTCAGCTTCAACTCGTGTTCATCATTAAGAAGTGTGCACAACTGAAAGAAGAAGGGAAATTCACAAGTTCACTGGCTCATCGTAAAATGTATAAAATAATGGATGCGATGGAGTTGGAAAAGTTAATGGCCTTTTTAGCACAGTTAGATGCACGTAGGCCAGATATTACAGCTGCCAGCTTCTTTCCCGTAAACAATTCGGTTCTATTCAACTTATTACAATTGGCAACTACGTATGTCATCGTAATAATTCAATTTAAAGACGAAAATAATTAAATCATTTATTTTATGCAAAACTTCATTTTTTTAATTAAAAAAGTTGATAATTTATTAATCCTACAAGCGTTCAAGTTAAAAATGATAATGAATATAATAATTATAATTTAATATAATATTTCATAATTCGTTTGGTAATTTGAGCACCCGCTTAAGTCTGTTCATAATTGCTCGAAGGTTGTTTTATTGAAAAATTACATTCGCTGGGTGATGATGCTTTTTATACCCATTTATTGCCCTATGAATATCTGAATCTTCTTTTGTAAATGGTAATGTTTGCTAGGTAGTTCTATAGTTCGACAAGATTTCGAAGGACGACAAAGTTTGTTCTTTTCTGATAGAAAAGGCCAAGGAAATATGTATGTATATGAATGATATGTATCCTTTACAAGTTAATGATGATCAAAATGGCTGAGCGGTCTTAAATTATGATAGATATATATTTTGGGAAATTCAATGTGATTGTCAACTCTCCCACACGATTCAAATTGATGACGAACAATTTGGTATCAGAATTTCTGTCTACTTGAAAAAGGTTGTGCTTAATACTAAGCCTTGCAAAAATCAGTGCTTTAATAGCTAAATAGACGAATCTATCTTGCCACGTTGGGATTGAAAATTCCAAGAAGATATAGCGATTTAGTTATAAATGATACAGTTAGAATGGAAACATTGCTTATGCACTAGAAGATGATTCTATAGCAGCGTATTTTGTTATCAACAGAACTTTTTCAAATACAAAAAAATTCTGTTATTTATCTAAATGCAAAACTTTAATAAAAAACACGCGAGAATTATGGACGGTTTGTTCCCTCCATTGAAAATTACTTACAATTTCGGGAACAAAGAGTCACTTAATTCTCTTGGTGCATAAATAACTATTGCATTTTTGAAACTTATTATATAATCTACTAATTTGTCATAAAATGATAAGTTTCAAATATCAAAAAATTAGATCTTGAAATTAAATGATCCACCGACTACACATAAAGTAGTGTTTTTAGAGACATTCAATCGTCGTAATAGGAATTTAATGACATGACAAATAAATAATTCAAAAATATATTCATTTAGAAGTATTCAAAGCAAAATCAACTATATATTACACCAAATAAATCACATCTATCTTATTTAAGCCATAATAACTGCAGCCGATGATGCGGTTTTTGAATTCACCATTCAACCAATTGCTTAACTTTTTGCAAAAAGCAAACTTAAATAGGGGCGATTTGTTTTTCATTTCAGCTAAAATCTTCGGAATTGTTCCATGGAAATGGTTCACAAGGCATCGGCGATTGCTATTGCTGCAAACAATGATACTAACAGTATATGTTACTTTCGAGAACATAAGAATAATCATAAAAGTACTCAAAGATATTCCGTATCTAGGCCTGGTCAATATTATGATATTGATTACACCAATGGTTATTTCTTTATTAATTTTCAATAATTGCATTGTGCAAATAAACGTTTTTAAATATGACAAATTCATGAACATGATACGAAATTTCGATACCTTAGATAAACTTCTTATTCGTAAAGGTATATATCGCCGAAAGAAATACATTCCTTTGAAATTTATGTTGGCAAATGGATCGCTTCTTGCATACAATCTTTCTAATTGGCTTTATAATGGATCAGGAACCGAAGATCTCATCTATGCTATAAATGTGCATTATTCTTTTTTGGTTAATTGCCTTAATTGGAGCATTCTTGAAGACGTCCGATTGCGTTTGGCAATTTTAAATGAAGCTATGGATAAATTTGAGAACTTTAACTCTATAAACAGTATTTGTTTAAGCATTTATGGAACATCAGCGACATTTAATGATGAGATACAATTTTGGAGCGAATCTCATAATTTGATATCATTTGCTGTTGATGGTTATAATGAAATATTTGGATTTCATATTTTCCTAGTATTTTTGTTGATTATATTTCTAGTTTTAACCGCAGTAGTGCAGATGGTTGAAGGAATACTTTTATTTAATCACGAAAATATTAATCAGATCTTTTTGTATGTCTACCCAACGGTAATATAATAATACATTTTTATTTATCTAGCCTTTAGATACTAAAGGCACAAATTTTAGCTTCAATTGATATTTATCATTAAAAAATGTGAGGAAGTGAAGGAAGAAGGTGAATTGACAAGTTCATTAGTGCATCATAAAGTCTACAAAATAAGAAACGACAAAGAATTGCAAAAATTAATGGCATTTCTAGCACAGACCGATGCACGAAGACCAGATATTACAGCAGCCAGCTTTTTTCCAGCCAACAATTCGGTTCTTTTTAATTTGATACAATTGGTGACAACATATATTATTGTCATAGTCCAGTTTAAAAGTGAAAAGAATTAATTCAGGATTTAATGATTGGGAGTGGCTTAATAACCCATAAACTATTCAGATTTATCCCTGGACAATTTTTCCTTTATGATTCACAAGACTAGCAACATGTATTTTATAACATTCCTTAACAACGATTAAATCTCACCCTGCAACCGGAAGTAGCAAGTCTCGAAGAAGCCATTTGGTTTAATAATCCGCGACGAGGAGGACATTTAACGACGAAGAAATTGCTAGGAGGACTTCTTGGAGGAGGAAATTCCCCGACATTTTGCAGTAGATGCATACTTACAAGATGCAAATTGGGGTCAACATGATAATGACCACGAAGAGGCAATTGGAAACTCGCGACAATTTGATGGCACATCCACCAATTCATCTCACATAATCGAGGATTTGTCGTATTCAAATTATGATTCAGGAATAGGCACTCATGGGAGGAATTTGATGGTAAACTATAAAATTGCTATCGCGATCATCTGTGGATTTCAAATAATTTTAAATGTTTTTGAAGTGAAAACTTCTTTAGGCGCGCTGTACTAAAAAATTATGGGGAGTGAATTGAACTGATATGTAACGCTCGGAATGAAACGCTCTTTCGGGTAAAGTCGGTTTAAGATGAGCGAGAG
>JARJDZ010009432.1:0-17471 GCA_030264555.1 Aleochara sp. GC000083
AGCATTTTAAAGGGCATGATTTAAGCTTTCACTTAAACAATCTGTTTTTGCGTGGTAATTATAAAAACAAATTGTATTTCGTATAAACACCCCTGTTGACGTTTTCACTTCTATCGTTTGATGTTAAGCACACACCGTGTATTTTTTGGTAGTTCTGGTTTACAAAAATTTCGAAAAATAGAACCAAGTTTTTTTGATGATCTAAAATTTTAGTTTGCCAATTAAGTAACATCAGAAATTTCAGGCATTTTTAATAAGTATTTTGTTTCATATTTCCCTAGATCCTTTTCAGTTTTAAAAGGCATAACACTTTTGGATCATATAATCTATCGAAAACAGTGCATTTGATAAAGAAATTCTTACAAAAGGATTGTAGAGTATTAAAGTCCTTTTCGGGGAGTTCTTAAAAGAACTTCAAGTAACATTTTCGTCCATCGTTTTGAATTGATGCATCGTATATTGGCAACAATTTTAGTAATTGTTTGAATACTTAACGATCGGTGATATTGTATCAGCTTAACAACCGATCTATTTACACGTTATTATACGTATTACGAAGATTTGTAGCATTTTCAACATAATATTAAATTTCTAATGAAATTTAGCAACAATGTGATATTTATTTCTTTGTTAGTCCAGTAAGGGTGCTTTTGTGTGAGAAATGCAAAATTATAAATGAGTGAAAGATTTGAATCACGAATGCGATAGTCTAGTGATACACAAATTTCACGAGGTTATTATGGCATTTCGCACACGTGTAATATACGACATTTTATCTTACTGGAGAAAAGTTGATACAATGTTCCAAGACGCAACAAAATTCAAAATTACTTCCAAAATTTTTGATATGACTTTTCCAATGTCTCAATTAAATCGTTAGAATTTCGTTTCAGCTAGCACATGATGATTATGTTTGCCAAGCCTGAAAATCTTGATACCTTAGTAATAATAGCACTTTATTTTGTGAGATGTCATTCATTTTTCCGACTTGTAGAAAAAAAAGGTATTCATTTTTTCCACTTGTAGAAAAATGTACGTCACTGATTTGACAAGTGAAAAATATTCAATTTTTGTCACGTAAAACACCCATAGAAAATGGAACATTATACGCTCCAGTAAGATAAAAAGTTTTTATCTTACTGAAGCGTATAATGTTGCATTTTCAAAGAGTGTTTTTAGTGACAAAAATTGAATATTTTTCACTTGTCAAATCAGTGACGTACATTTATCTACAAGTGGAAGAAATGAATGACGTCACATAAAATAAAGTGCTATTGTTGCTAAGGTATCAAGATTTTAATGTTTGGCAAACATAATCATAATGTGCCAGCTCAAATGAGATTCTGATGATTTAATTGTGACATTTGGAATGTCATATCAAAAATTGAGGAAGCAATTTTTGATTTTGTCGCTTCTTGGAACAGGAACAGGAACTAATAAGTTTTTTGAACAAATTAATCAATAAAATTAAAAACCAATTTCTGATAAACTCAATACTATACTTCAAATGACAAAATTTTTCGTTTAAGATAAATCCTTCAGTAAAATGTATGCACTTGAAAACATTTGTTGATCTTGTTTGAAAATAAAATGGTTAAGCTTCTTAAATTCTGGGTGTAATTTATATCCAACCCACTTCAGTTATATCATACAGCAACTCGTAATAAACAAAGAGACCTCCGCTTGGCTCCGGATTTTAATTAAATTATATACTTCTAAGCATAATTGGGTTGAGTTTCATTTCACAATGCGGACGGCGAGATTTGGCAAAAACTGGACAGAATACTTGGCAGAAGCCATCCAAGCACGAACGCTCCGTCCTCTCACATCCGGCAGGACTAGGCGCACCTAATTTATTATTAACATTTCGTGAAAGGTAGCGTATAAATTTCGTGCCTTATTTGCTTTATTAGCCGTATTGTTTAACCTGTCAGAAAATGGTCAAGCGGCAGCGAAGACAGGAAATTTCCGAAATAAATTCATCGCCGGAAAGAAATTTCTTCCTGTCTTTTTCGTAACAACGTAATAGAGCGTGCGGATAAGAGAGTGACGTGGAATTCATGATGGGCCATGCAAACAAATTAACCACCCTCGATGTCAACAGTACCCAGCACTCCCTCTTCGTTCTTCCGCGTTCTTCGGGAATCCCATTGGAATAACAATAAAACAATGCGCCCAACAATGGGCCCAACATTATCCTTCATCGGCGACTTTTCGGCGCTCTTTCGCATGCAATTACACTCACCACAGGCAGCTCGCTTTCGGATGTCGGCAGAAAAGTGCCATGGAGTAATCTAAATAAAGAAAGGCATTGTTGCGAGTTTGATGCGAAGTTAACGTAAAGTTCGCGTAATGCGCAAGGCATTATGTAGCGCGCATAAAGAACGACGAAATGTTAAAGTGTGTGACAAGGGGTCGAGAATGCTCTGGAGCGTCTGTGCCAACGAGTGGCAGGAAGTATCCTTCGCTGGTCAGAAGCACAGCGGCGAAAGAAGGCCGTCGCATGCATGTATAAACCGGATGTATGAATCCATTCCCCGCCAGCAACGGTCGAGACATTCTAGATGCTTCTTCACGAAAGCGCTGCTTTTGCCTTGCCGATCAGCCAAAGAACGAGCATTGTTGTCCGGTGTTTTCAGCCCGAGGGTCAGCTTTCTTCCGCGATGGTCGAAGCGGTCGAATTCACTCGAAAAAAGGAGAGTGTGTATGATGGAAGTCGGTTAAATTGTTAGCCACAAAGAGGTTCTTGTAGCGTATTTTATATAAGGCTGTATACGGATTGCAGTCAAGATCGATTTACATGATAGAGGCGAAGGTTCAGGTGTTGCTAAATATTTAGGTGTTGTATTGCAAGGTACAAATCTTGAGGATAAGAGGTTCAAGTATAATACAACCAAAATCTTGGGGATGTTTTGTAAAATGCTGTACTAAAAATGTTCCAATGTAAAACATTCATATCAAAATTTTCAAAAGCGTGTAATCTGGTAAGTTCTTCACTAGAGTGAAATTACTTGGATTATTTTAAAATTATTAAATCAAATTTCTGGGAAAAAATCTTTAGGTATTATGAAGATAAAGTTATTTGTCAATCATTCTATTCTTTTTGGAGTAGCTATCAGAAAATTTCTGGTTTTTACCAAATTATGATCAGTATAGAACAGCGTTTCTCAATCGATGGTACGATGGGCCGATACCGGTCCGCGAAAGATTTGGACCGCAAAGATATAAGTAATATCGATACTCAAAAAATCTATTTTCTCAATTTACTAATCCGTGGACTACAAAAGGATTTCTTATAGAACCTCCACTTACTGAGACACCGCTGAGAAAAAATGATTAAAAATAGGAAAAAGGACAGTAAAAATAATTATCTTAGGCCAAATTGACGACAATACTAATAGCATTTCTAGAGGGAATTTTGCAAATGTCTAAACGGCAACCGAAAGTACATTAAATTAGCTATTAAACAAACTTTCATTTATTGGAATTGGACTTCTAGTTTCTATATAATATATAAAGGATTAAGAAATCCTGAATACTGTGTCTAATTAAATTGACGACAATACCAATAGCATTTCTCGCAGGAATTTAGTAAATATCAATACAGAATTTGAAATTAGATTAATTTTGCAATAAAATGGTGACTGAGTCGTTTCTATAGGTCGACTAGTTACTGAGAAACAGTTATCAGAAAATAGGCATCATTTAAATAGGAAAACGAATTTTAAAAAATTAACATTTTAGGCTAAGTTGACGACAATACCAATAGCATTTCTAAATGGAATTTCGCAAAAATCTAAACGTCAATCGAAAGCACATCAAATTACCTAAAAATTGATGTTTAAATAATTAGAATTGAACTTTCAGTTCTGAAATAATATTATATGAGGCATTAAGAAATCTTGAACATTATGTCTAATTAAATTGACGTCAATGCCAATAGCATTTCTCGGAGGAATTTTGTAAATTTGAATACCGTATTTGAAAGTATATTAAATTTGCAATAAAATAGTGTCTGAATCATTTCTATAGGTCCTCCAGTTCCTGAGAAACAGTTATCAGAACACAGACCACATTCAAATAGGGTAACGAGTTTTAAAACATAAACATTTTAGGCTAAATTGTGGACAATGCCAATAGCATTTCTATATGAAATTTTGCAAATGTCTAAACGGCAATCGAAAGTACATTAAATGGCCTATAAAATAATGTTCAAATTATTAGAGTTGGACTTTCAGTACTAAGATAATATACAAAGGTTTATATAATCATAATCACTATGTCTAATTAAATTGACGACAATACCAATAGCATTTGTCGTCGGGCTTTTGGAAATATCAATAGCACATTTGAAAATACATTAAATTTGATATAAAATGGCATCTGATTCATTTTTATAAGACCATCAGTTAATGAGAAACAGGTATCAGAAAACTGTCAGAATTTACAGTGTTAAAATTAATCATTTTAGGTTAAATTGGCGACAATACCAATAGCATTTTGAGATGAAAATTTGCAAATGCCTAAACGGCAACGGAAAGTACATTAGATTACCTATTAATCAATGTTTGAATTATTAGAACTGGACTTCCAGTTCCGAGTTAATATATAATTGATTAAGAAATTCTGATCATTAAGCCTAATTAAATTGACGACAGTACCAATAGCATTTCTAGGCGGAATTTTGCAAATCTCCATGACGGATTTGAAAGTACATTAAATTTGCTATAAAATAATGTCTGATTCATTTTCATAGGTCCACCAGTTTTTGAGAAATAGATGTCAGAAACGAGACAACATTCAAATAGGAAAACGAGTTTCAAAAATGCACATTTTAGGCTAAATTGACGACAATGCCAATAGCATTTCTAGATGGAATTTTGGAAATGTCTTAATGGCAATTGAAAGTATATTATATTACCTAAAAAATTTGGTCTGAATTATTAGGATTGGACTTCTGGTCCCGAAGGACGACAATAACAGTAGTAACTCCTAACGGAATTTTGTAAATCTGAAAACGGCGTTATTTGTTAATTTACAAATACTTAAATAGAAAGTTATGAAAAACTGCTCCCGAATTTAAAATGCAATAACATTAACGTAAACTATTAACGTTAAATATACCCTTGCATCTTGTACGCCATCTGGTAGCACATGGGACCTCAACCAGAGAAGGATATTGAAAGCAAAGGTATATTTTTATGTCAGTAGCAGGCGGCTCGTAAAATTCGCATCGCAATAAAACTTTTTTCTTACTGCGGCGAATTTATTAGCAATATGTATTTAGCAATTATTTTTATGCGCTTCGCCCCTGGTATATAATGCTCGTAAATTTTCCGATCCGCCTCTCGTATAGCCGCCCATAGAGTTCCGCATGCAGTATTAGAAGGGATCAACTTCACAATGGGGATGAAAGAATGGATGTGGAAGCGCAGATAAAAAATTAATTGTCACAAGTATAAACACGCACGACGCGTGTGCCTCCGTGCACGCCAACAAAGACGAAGGTCCTGACAAGAGGAAGAAGCTTGCGCTTGTTGACGCTGGACTTTATTGTGCATGGAGTTTATTATAAATAAACCGCGAGGAGAAGAGTAGCCGCCAAATAAATAAGAAACGTTAGACGAAAGAAATAAAATGCCGAAAAAAGGGGGGCCATAAAACATTCGCACACAAAAGATAAAAGAATATAACCTTTACCTATAAAATCAATGGAGTAAAATTAATGTAATGTTTATTTAATACCCGTTTTTACTTCATATTTTTTCAAACCTGTTACTATAACATATTCTTTCATTCTTTTTATATTTTTTCAGTTTGATTATATGATTGAAGAGTTTCCATTGGAGTATATTCTTGAAAAATTACTGAATATCATTCAGTTATAATATTCAGTAGAAAAATTACTTAGCAAATATTTATTGACAACCAAATATTCAACAATTGAAATAATGCCTTTAAACTCATTTAAAAAATAATATAATATAATAACACTTATAATAATACTTAATTTGCGCCTGGATAATATTTTATTTTAATTACTAGAATTCGTATTAGTTGTAGCGATACATGTCATTATAAAGTAAATAAATAAATTTTACTTATCCTTGGTTTAATTCCATCCCTTAAGAATAAACTATTAGATCCTTGAATATTTGCATTTCAAATTAAATACTAAAGAAAATGCCAAGCAAAAATATTATCGTGTATATTTAATTTTAGTCACATTAATGAAATTGAATATATCAAGTAGCTAATTTAGAAAACGCCTTAATTGAATTTAACGCGCAGCAAATTTCACGCAACATTAAATATGCATAGCATATTATATTCGCCATCTCCCCTTTTAGATTTTATTCGCAGGTACAAAGTTTATATATTTATATTTCCGTATACCATCTCTCATTTCTTCATGAAATTTATAAATATTAAATATCAGCAACATTAAAATATTTATGACTGATGGGTATTGCGACATTAATTGAAACGAGAACTTTTTCATGGAACAAATATGGAAGCCATGGAAACACAATTATTTATTAAGAATTTTAAAACATTTTGAAATAATTTTAAATTCAAATTAATATTTTTATAATGCAATTTATAGTAATTTCCTCTCTATTTCTCGACATGGATTTTTTTCTGGTCAGTTTTTTTAAATATTTGAATAGGCATATTGAATTGCCTACTATTCTCATATACTTCTCCATTTGTTGATCACACAATTTTGAGGAAAGTCTATAAAATTTCACCCAGTATTATATTTCTATAACACATCATCAACCAGTCTTGTTTCGTGCACATCCTGACAATATTAATTTTAATTTCATTATCGCAGCAACTCGATCCACCCTAATTCTTTGCAGGCTTTTCGTTCAGCTCAAGCGTGTTGTGTTTCCCTTAACGTCCTTTACCACTCGTGTGAACACAGAAGAGTAGATGTAGTACACAGTATACACATGCTAATACACGTAGTGATTGAGACGAGGCGAATTTCGCACAGGGAGTATTTAACACCCTGATGTAAGTACGTATATCGCCTTCATCCCGAACGAAAAGTTGCGCTTAGATTTTAGATTTATAATGAGAATGAGTTGCTCTTGCGTGATATTAAATGTTAATGTAAGTGCGTGGCGGTGGGAGTTCTTCAGGCAAACGGTTAATAATTAAGTGGATTTTAATATCGCTTAATAAAATACATGCTCGCCAAGGTATAAAGTAATTTCGTGTTCGTGTAATTTCGGGGATGTTTGGGATAATATTTTAAGTAGACACGTGTGAGCGAATATTGAAATGTTTTAACATGCAATAATATTTGCAAAAGTACTAAGAATTTCGTAAAAATAATATTTTGGTTGACTCTTTTAGTAATGTTTATTAACAAAATTAAAAAAGATTGATATAATGAAGTTGTTGAGAAACCAACGTTTAGAATTACATTTCGTAATAAATTTGGAACTGATTGAACTGATTATCATTTGCAGAGAAAAGGATAATAAAATTGAAAAAACAAGAAGTTTTAGTGGATAAACAGACCTCATTAATTTTGTCATTTATAATTACGTATTTCATCGGACTTCATAATCACTGTACTTATGCAATCTTCATAATAAATTTGTGGTCGCAGAGAATTTATATTTTGTTGAATGTTCTCAGCAAACAAAAGTTGTAGTTCCTCATTAACGTTGAAGATCATGCCACAGAATTAGTAAAAAATGAACAACAGATTTATTATAGCAGAAATTCAAAAGTTCAAGTAGTTCTTGTGTCTATGCAATTTTAATAAAAATTGTTGATCATCATTCTTAATTTCTTTAATGCAATCTGACTCACTTTCTAAAAATAAGTTTTTTATATCTTCAGTATTTTATTTATATCTGTTCAGAGGAAGTTGAAATTGTCGAATTTCTTTTTGGCAATTGAAATTTTTATAGATTTTTGCAAATTGTCTGAAAAATATTTTAAATTTAATGTGTGATAGACAATATTTTTGAAATGGGACTTTTTTAAATCATACATCTTTATGCAAAACTTGTTATTTGTCATAACATATTTTTTGTATATTTTTGAAACAAAATTTCAAATATTTTAAAGTTTAAAGTTTAAAGATGTGAAATAGCTGGAATATTGAAAGGAAAATACTTAGTTTCATAATTCTCATAAAGAAATGAATTTGGGACTTTGATCAATAAACAATATCGATAAATAAGTTTTTTTCTTCCGTAATCTTCAAGACTCTGTAAGACATTAATAAGTGAATCACTTCACTATTTTCAAAAAAAGAATACCTCATTAAAGTACACTTTTAAACTCGTTTCCAGAATGGCATTTTCCAAAAGCCCAACTAAAGTCCTCTTGCAGGATTTCAGATTTCCTTTGTTAGCCCAACGTTTCATCTTACTTGTATCAGATGTTACGAGGCAACAGCATTAGCGAGGCACATCATAAATATTCCAGAAGTACTTACTAAAAGTAATGCACAAGTGCACATATTTCGTGCATTTGTATTCTGGATTCAGTTTCCTAATGCCAGCTCCCTCCCGTCTTCCTCGAGAATGGAATATCAAAACAACTTTTTCAAGCGAATCCCATGCATATACAAAGAATCTAATATAATTTCATTCTGATTTTGTTACAGGTGAGTGCACTTGAAAAACAAGCATAATTGGATACGCATCAAGCATACGGCCCAAACGTAACAACTACGTCTGCACGAATAAGGGCGGATTCTTGGGCCCTCGATGGATGGAGCTTGCCGTGGTATTCTAAACAAAGGTTTATTGCAAAATTTTCATTATTTTATAAATGAGTATATGAACGGATGAATCATATCGGCTACAAAAGCTGTTATTGCAAATGGGGAAGCTGTTTAGACTTCTAGTTTTAGTTTATTTTCCTACTTCATATCTGGTAACTTCCTGCTGCAATGAGGGGTTGAAATGTGGAGTGGTCTTTATTTTTCAAGTGCATCCTTATGTTTCATACAAGAACAAGGGAACGTTTTTTATCTTCAATACAAAATTGAGTTCTTCACTTTTAATGATTCTATACTTCTAAGAATTATGATTTTTTTTATTTGTAACAAATTTTGTTGTAAAAATATTGAGGGTGGATAAGATTTAAAATAAATTTAATTTGAAACTTGTATTTAAGTCAGAGATTCTCAAAATTTATTTCAGAGCTTTGCTTTGAATGAATTNTACTTCTATGAATTATGAAATTTTTTATTTATAACAAATTTTGTTGTAAAAATATTGAGGGTGGATAAGATTTAAAATAAATTTAATTTGAAACTTGTATTTAAGTCAGAGATTCTCAAGATTTATTTCAGAGCTTTGCTTTGAATGAATTTATGTTGAAATTAAACTTTTCTCAAATATTTCGATGTTTTGTGATGTTTATATTTGCGAGTATTTGAATAGTGATTATTTTTCTAGCATTACCAGTTCTAATTAAGAGAGCCTCAATAAAATTTCGGAAATAATTAATATATTTCATATTTTTAAATTTAGAATTAAGAAAGTATCATCTGGATTTAAATATGTGATCTGTAATACTGAAAACATACTTTTTACGTTGTTATTGTCATTAAGAAGAAATTAGCCGGTTCTAGATCAAAGTGCAGATTTACTGTAGTCCTATTCTTCAAGATGCATGGTGCAGAAGACACGCATCTCGATCTGAAACGAAAATAATATAATTAAGATTCCATTCAATACGTCGATTAAAGTTTATAAATTAAACGATAATTACTGTTGTAGCATAAATATGTTCATATAATATACATTTAAAAAAACTAAATTATTATTTTAGCGAAGAGAGGAACTATTCTGATATACATTTCAACTTTTCTGAATTTCATTTGATATATTCTCAATTATGATTGAATATTTTATTTGTAATTTATTACTTGTTATCCATTTTTCTTTTTATAATATTTTAAAATCGTTTTGCATGCTCGTATTTTAATAGTGGCTATTATTTTCTTTAAATTTATTGTGGAAATTACAAATGAAAATCGCTATGTTCTGAATTCTGGAAGAAATCATTTCTGTGAAATATATTGAAAGATAATTTAGGTATTAATGTTCTAGTAAATTTTGCTTTTTATAATTATAATCGTGAATCAATGAATTTAAACCTTTTAAGGTGAAAATTTTAACAGTTAGCTCACATGAATAAAAAATTATAAATTTATCAAAAAATTTGATATTCAATTTGAATATAATTAGAAATTTGCATAATAGAAAATTAGAAATTGAAGTGCTCAATTATTACTTTTATCCTAATAAAAGTGCTTCAACATTTTCCATTTTTGCACATTACTAATTAAAATTCGCGTGTCATTCGCATAACATAGCAAACCATATAATTAACACTAATTAAGCCTGGAACACAGAGAATAACTATCAACCCCTCATCGCTTCCCGACTTATTTTATGGAACGCTTTGTTTAAAGCTTCAACGTATCATTCGCATCGGTTCGATCCTTCGCGAGCGTAAATGAATGATGAGCGCAGCATTTGCATGAATAATAACAACTGGATTTGGATGGCATCGCAACGCGTCGCTCAGAAATTTTAAATAATTTATGGCATATAATTATTAATCCCGCATAGCGACCAATAATGGCCGATTGAATTAATATTATAGAATAGAAGCGTCCCCGTCGCGTCCAACCTTTATCCCATCCGCCATTGCTGCCGCCGTCAACCGCCAGCGGCCGCATAATAAATGTTTTTAGAAATGCGCGCATTAAAAGCAATAATAACGGCGTAAACGTAAAATGACAAACATTTAATAGAGTGGCGCGCGCGTTTGCCATTGCGGGTCACATCGATTGAGCTCCATGATGTTGACGCTGATGGCGGGGTTGTTGGTGGTGCTGCTGCTGCTGCTGCCCCCAATGGGGGCTGTGCTACTCTTCATCAGGCCAGGTCGTCGAGATGCATGCAAAGCGTATTCCGATCGGTTGTGTGCGAATCCCGAGCGACCGTCATTAATGGCAGGATTTTAATGTGCGTTGTGCACACGCTTCGTAATTAACTGCAAGTCGTTATTATTTCCCTGCGAGAATTTATTGTTCCACAGAATTATAATATAACAAGCATCCAGTTTATACGTTTGCAATTCATTTCATCTAATTGGGGCAATCATTTCATTAAATTCGCAAAAATATTGACGTATTTTCGCGTTGGGATAACAATGAGATATTGCACGAGGGAGAATTTGAATTCGACATGGATTTTATTAATTTAATGGGTGCCTGAATTTTGAACGATCCTTAAAAAGGATAATAATGACATATTGGTGATTAAAGTTGTCAATGGTGGCGCTGATGTCGCTTGATTAGCTCATTTTGAAGGAAGAAAAATTTTGGTTTCATTGTTGGCACTAATTTAACCCCAATTTGATCAAATTCGCAAAAAAATATATATTATAAATATTCAAATAAATGGTGATATTCATTCGATTCCTAAAAATAAAGTGAAAATAAAAATGAAATTCTTATTTTTCTTACAAAAGAAAAAAAATTACCTGCTCCTTTATGAATTTACTCTGAAATAACACATTTTCTACCTTGAAAAAGTTTAAAGGTTTATCTGCAATTTACGTTATCTGTGTAAAACATGAAAACTCCATCTGGGCACATTTTTCCCAGCGCCAAAGGGCTAAAACATTTTTAATATTAATAGGAAATTAATTTACATAAACCTTCAACTTTCTTAAACGAATAGAACGTTCATAATTATCTCGGCTTGCGTACTCTGAGCTCGCATTTACATTTCGCAAATTCTCTCGCCCTCTTTTCTCTCACTTCTGTGCTGGATCAGATCGAATGAAGTGAACGAAGCGAGGAAACTTAGCACCGTTGTTCAGATGGGGATGATGATTCGCACAACTCTTTCGCAGATCCATGCGCGCCTAGAAGCTTTGCGCCCTCGCACTCGCATGCACACTCTCTGGATACCTTTTCACATAATGGCACGGTAAAAAAGTTAAAGTTGCCACTTTACAAGTCTTCCTACGACTATACCAACCGCCTTTCTTTCGGCTGATGGCGGAATGGCTTGCACACAATGTGGGCACGGCTTTTATTAACTAACATTAACTACCCACTTGAAGGCCGAGAAAAACTGCACTAAAAACGAACAACGACCTGCAAATGCACTTTTGGTGCAAAAGTACGAGGAACAGTTTCTAGATTATTAATGTCACATTTGTGATCCTGTGAAAACTACCAGAGGTAATAGGTGTTCATAAACTAAGTGTCTCAACATGAATTATGTAGGATAGAAAAAAGTAAATGTCTTTCTTATTCTTTCATAGTAAACGTACACATTATTCTAACTAAATCAAGTTCTTCGCTACAATTTTTGAAGTGAAAACTTCTTTAGGCGCGCTGTGCATTAAAAATTGTGGGGAGTGAATCGAACTGGGATGAAATGCTGTTTCTGGTAAAATCAGTTCAAGGAGACTGAGAAAGATCATGACGTTATGAATGAGCGAAAAAGTGAAAATTATGCCTTATGCATTTTCCAAATATGGTTGAAATAGCTTTCCACTTGGAATTTAAGGTAACATGCAGCACACAAACAGTTCCAAAGGCTGCCGCCTCATGCAAAATGGTCTTTCAACATAAGACAAGCCATGAATTAAGTTGGGTAAGAATTGTTGGTAAAGTTTCCAAAAAAATGGCCCAACCTTGTTAAATACCCTATTTCAATTATAACAATTAATAATGTATAAACCAACCGACAGAATAACTTGAATATTCGGATAATTATTGTTAAATATATAGTATACAAATGGTGAAAATTTGAATACAATCGGACCAGCCGTTTTTGAGATATGAATAAAAGTCTATTGAGATATTCAACGGTGTTTATCTGCCGCCCCCGGCAAGTTTTCTGTCTGCCGCCCCCGATACAGTATCTTCGTCAAGGTACTAATGTATATTCAAAATTTGATGTAAATTAATCGAACGAATCTACAACTTTCATGTATTTTTCCATTTTGCTTGCGGTAAATTGCCGCCCCCAACAATTTTTTGGGTTAGCCGCCACCAATATCTGAATCCACGTCTATCTGTTTGTCTATGTACCAAATTTGGTGAAAATCGGTCGAGCCGTTCTCGAGATATTAAATAAAATGTAAAGACAAAACTGAATCGACCAATCGTTGCTAAGGAAGTGCAATTTAACCTTAACAACACCAATGTAAATCAAATGGAAGCTGCCATCATGGATTTTTCGAGGGCATGTTTCCGGTTTGACTCCCCATGTAAATTTCCATAAGACATTCTTTTGATCATAACTCGAAAACTACTGGACCGATTTCCATGATTAAAAAAGTAAATAAAAGTTCAATTTATTGCCTTTTGATCTACGATTACAAATTTTTAAAATATTTCACTGAAAATTAGTAATGTCAAACTAGATATGGTTTTAATAAAAATTGAATATCTTCCAAACTAATTGAGATATCAGATTCGTTCTTGGAAATTTCCAACGTTAAAGAGTAGTACTTTCATAATATCGTATATGACTTCAAATTTTTCATAGGAATTACGTGAATTTTAATAATGAAATAGATACTATATTTTCTGAAGTAACAACAACTTTTGAAATTGATGAATCTGACTTGGTTTTTTATAATATCGAGCAGATTTGATAACCACACTAATTGAAAACATAATATTTTAAATTTTTCGCAAAGGAATTACTTAATCGTAATATTTTCCTTAAAAAGAAATTAAATTTTGCCCTTTGCAAAAAAACTTTAAATCGCAATAACTTTTGTTAATTTTCATAGTTGGCACAGGTACAACCACAAATAATGTTTTACTTATATTATTTCTTATATTATGGCTTATGGCTTATTATTCATAGATATAGATATAAATATTATCAGTGATTAAATTAATTTAGAACACTATAAATCATTTGATATACACATATTCACTTTTAATCATTATTAAGCTGAATTATCACTAGAGAAAATCAATTGTGTAGACTGGACATTATTATTATGATTATTGAGTGAATATATAATTTCTAGGAATATAACATTTCTATGATGATGAATTCAATAGTTAAGTTGTTTAAACAAAAATATATAATCTGTAATTTGTGTTATTAATATTAATATTTTATTTTCAACTTTTGAAGGCATTTTGAGACAAATTTTTGTGATGATATAAACCATTGAAATAAATTCAAACGATATTTGAACCATCAATGCGAATAGATCTTCATAGGTCGTTCAAATATATTGTCGAATAAGATTCATGGCGTACTTCTTTCGAAGGAGAATTCGGATTTTGATTTCGGTTTTTATGCGAAACGAGCGCACCCTGAGCTTGTCTGTATCCGGAATGAACATTTATAGACGCAATACATTTTAGTGTCTGCTCGTCGCTCGTCGTCATTATGTCATGAGACCGTAATATTTTCTATTTTATTGTCGGAAATAAAATTTGCTTATCGGAGGGATATTATAAGTCCCTTGCTATAAATGCGCGCTGGTCGCGTATCGCGTCCCTGGAGCAAACACGCGCCCGATTTTATATTCTTTCAGTTGTACCAGCAAAAACAAAATATTGCCTTCGGTTTTTATTTGTTGCTGCCCACGAATAAGGGCGCATTAGTCGCGAGCTAATATCAAAGTCGACAATTTGATAATTGCATTATGCATTCAGTGACTGCAGTTCTGCAGTGCAATTTATATTCGTTTCTATTCATGCATGTTCTCCACGTTTCTGCGCACATTTCTCTTGCACAATGAATGCCATTCGAGTTGGGGCACTGATAAGACCCTTGTCAAGTGCGAGTTTTCCAATTTAATAATTCATTATTTAATCCAACTAAAAACTGTGGGGTCAGTGGAAGGATAAACGAAGGTTTGATACCAAAAAAATTATTGAAAAAATGTTGAAATGTTGTCACCATTTCGTATTCTTTGATCGTTCGTACAAAACGAATTTTTTGCGAAACATATTAAAAATATGTTTAATGAAAGAAATATTTCTTTAATGTTTTAAACAATATTATTTAGGGAAATAAAATTACACCCTTTTCAATAAATTGTAATTAAGCGAGTAGCAAATTTAATTCAGATTTGTTATATGTAATTCAGATTCCAACAATTGTAATTTAGATTTGGTAAATATAATTGAGAAAGCATAAATTTAATAAGGATTAAATTTATTTTAGATTGGTCAAACAGAATTGAGAATATATCACATGAAATTCAGAAAAGTTCAAATGCAAATCAGATTAATGTCACTTTTTTAAATAATAATTCAATTCTCGGATAGACATTATGAATGCAGCAGTAATTGTTGCTCAGTTTGTGAATACTATTTATATCAACTTATTCTGAATTGTTTGTTATATTTCCTGAATTTCAAATGGCAATTTTTCATTCCATTTCATGAATCATACATTTTATTCTTACTTAAAAGTGAATACTATTTAGAGATTTAATTTTTTTGAATTTTGAAATTTTATTGCTGAAATTTAATTCATTCTTTCTGAATTAAAACTGGGAAAGGTAAAATTTTATATCCAGCATATCAATGAAATAATCCGTAGATCTAATGTAATATTCTCTTTAATGTACACATATGAAACCTTGTTGGACAAAGAGAAACCTTAAAATTTAAAATAATTTCAATTTGCATTGAATTTACGCGTGCAAATCAAATTTGCATGCTTATCAAACAAGCTATCCTTTTTTCCCTCTTCAAATAGGACACGATTCGTTTCTTTGCCAGACCTGAAGATATCATATTAGCATAAAATGAATTTTAAGTATAAGATTAAGAAGGATCAAAGAAAATTTCGCATGCAAGACGTTGGTATATTCTGCATTTTCCGAAGGCAATCAACCTGAATAATCGCATACTTCATTCGACATTAACAGAGTTTAATGAGAATATTTTGTTTCTCTTGTTGGTTAGAGGATTCTATGTGAAACTAGAGCAACTGCATTTGCTCTGCGCGTTGTTTAGAGTGACAACGCATAGAAACTAGGGAAAAATAACAATAAAGAACGTGCAATTTGCATTTGAAAAAGAATTTCTCACGGTTTCAGCTTAACGATGTATTCTGCATTCATTGAGGCTTTTTTGTTGCTCCAACTGAACCAAACAGTAAAAAAATCTACTGCTCTGTTGTTCTAACTGAAGAGGAACTATCCAGAGACCGTTTAGTTGATGAGTGTTTCAATAAAATTCAAAGTTGTCTAATACAGAAAATGCTTTGTGAGTATTCCAAATGCCAGAATGGAAAGGACAAGTAGAAAAATTAACAAAGCATCAATGGAAAATTTTTCAGAGGACAAGTTTTTGTAAGAGTTAATGGTAAATTTAGAAGATCTTGAAATAATGGTGCCAACAACAAGAAAACATTTGGTGACTTTAGCAACAAGAACGTTAAGAACGTTTGAAATTCAATGAATCTTTCTCAACTGTCTATTTTAAATCTGTTGGTGATTTGAGTGGGCATTAAAAAGAAAATGAGGTAATTAAAGGGCAATTAAATTTATTTATAATGTAATTAAATTTCCCTGGGTGAACTTGTTATTTTCTTTTGTTAGCTTTGCGCCTTCTTTTCAAGGATTCAAACTTTGAGATCTTCCATGGGATGGAAATTATGAGACAAGTTTTTTCAATGGAAGAAATCGTTTTATTATACAAAAGCTAATTTCCTTTCTGGCTCGTTACGTATGAGCGAATCGCATATCGTAATTTGAGCCAGGACAACGTGACACGCGTTTCCGAAAGGCGCAAATAAAAACCGAGCGTAAAAGGACAACGCATGAATTCAAATCGCGTTATTATTAGCTCGGCCCGAATATAAACTCTCGAAAGTATTCCAAGTGCAAACATTGCGCGAGGTTAGTTTTAATTAAACGCCTTCACAAGCGCACTCGTCGCTAACACCAGCAACCACCTTAGCAGCTTAGCTCGACGGGCATTGCAACAGGATGAAATGTATTTTTTAAACCTTGCGGATTCCTCCGAATCCCAAATTGCTATTAACATAAAAGGGTTATAAGCGAGAGCGCCCTCTCTACACGCGTTTGTAAACGCCGCGTGTAACAAAAGCTGCGCGTCCACAGAGGGAGGGCGTAAACGCGACCGTTGAGGTAGGGGGCGCCACTGCTACAATGGACGCGCATAAAAACTTTTTTAATAAAACTATATCAAATGGGCAATTAAAAGTTGCACCGTTTTAGTCATTGGTTGGACGCGGTGCTCGCAGCGCCGCCACCGCACTGTGCCCTATTAGAACTTATGCGAGGATGGGCTTAAAGGGGATAATAAACCGACGAAAACGCCATATACACCATATATGTAATACTACTATATTGCGTATACCGTAGAAAAAATTCCCCGAAGAAAGCTAGACAGAACATATGATTTTTTGTCCTTGTACGTACCGCGAATTTGGTTATTTGATTGG
>JARJDZ010009439.1:0-14215 GCA_030264555.1 Aleochara sp. GC000083
ATGGGCAACTGCGAGAAGAGTCGCGAAAATTCCAAAAATAACAACAGTTGACTTCATCTTGTATACTTGTAGTCGGTTTTTTATGAATGGTATAATTTTGACAAGCGATATATATATGAATAACCGCAGCAGAAAAACAATGGAAATATTTATATTCACTCATTACCAAAAAATAACTTCTAATGAGCTGGTTAATTAAAAACTATCTAAAAAACAAACAACTAGAGCTAACTACCTATTTTACCGAACAGAAATTAGCATTTCTCACACTTATAATATAATCTACAATTTTGCTTATTGCCAAATATTAATCCATGAAATCATAATGCTATGCTATATGAAATATCTTGATTCTCTAAGATCTAGCTAATTTTTAATGCAGTGCACGTAATCATAATCCCATTATATATAAAAAATATTTATTATATATTTAAAAGCCACATTACAATTATTCATGGTTTTCATTTCTTTCACGAAAACCGAAAACATGTTTTTGCAAATTAGCTTAATGAGTAAACCAATTATTATTATAATGAGACTAGAACATATGAACTATACAAACTTCTTAATTAACCAATTCATTCAGTGTTTTTTGTGGTTTTGTGTTTTTACTGGCACTTTTGTTCATCTATATACATATCTGCAATTTCTTACAGAGACAACTATTTACAAATAACAATTTTACCGGATTCATGTTGGAGTCATCTGTTGTTTTCATTGGAATTTTTGCGACCTTCTTCGCTGCTGCTCATTTGGTCCAAAAAGGTGGTATTATTTGATCAAAAACTAAGTAATTTTTAAACTGTGTTTTTAGGTTATTATGAAGACTATGACTATTGTGACTCTTATTGCGCAGGATCATGTAGTAAATCACTGTACGATGTAAATAATATTGAATGCGATTCATGTGGATATAACTGTTGGTGCAGTTTCTCCAGTTTTAGTTGCATTTGCATGCCATGTAATTTTAAATTGATATTTTAATATATTAATATAGCATGAACATATGTTTGTCCAGATTTTCATTCATTCACTAACAATAAACTCTGATATTATCTGATATTATCCCAATCCTAATTCATAACTTCGAGAGGTTGGTCTACCTCTATCTTTTTCAGCTGTAATTCAGAAAAAATAATTTGTAATTCAGAGTAGTAAATTGTAAATCAGAAAAACACAAATGTAATTCAAATTTGTTATAAATATGTAATTGAGAAACGATTAGTTGCAATTCAGATTTTCTAAATGTAATTGAGAAAGAATCACTTTAATTTCAGAAATGATTAAATGATTACATCAAATGAAATTCAAATTAGTGCTGTTCCTTTTTGATGTGTATTTAGTTTAGGGGTAGTTTATTATTATACAATTCATTTTGAGGTAATAAGAACAACCTAAATTTGATTTAACAACAATATTATTTCATTCAGTCTGAATTACATATTACGATTTCTCAACAACATATCACCATTTCTGAATTACAATTTACCTTTTCTGAATTGCTTCCTTTTCTGAATTACAAATGACATTTTCCGAAATAAATTTTATGATTCCGAATTACATTTACTGCTTTCTGAATTACAAGTATGTTTTCTGAAATAAAATTTACAAGTCTGAGTATCATTAGATACTTTCTCAATTACATTTAACAATTCAGAGTTACATTTTTTCCTTTCCGAAATATAACTGATGCTTTCTGAATTACAATCGGAAAGGGTGTTGTTTTAGCATTATAAAATCAAAATTATTATTTTATTGTAAATTTAAAATATTTAAGCTAAAACTATTTGGTTAGGATGCTTATATATACAATGCTTTGTTCAACAATATTTGTTATAAATTATAAGTAGTAAAGTTAACAATTTGTACTATTTCATTCCTTGTTCGTTATTAGACTCGATAATGCATCGAGACGAATCCTTCTTGGATTTTTCTCGTAGCAACTCCTTCCATTTGGACAAATTTTCATTGACCATATCAAGAAGTGGTTTCGTTTCAGGCACCAATTGATACAGCAGCGTGTAACACGGCGTGCAGATATTCAGCAAGAAGCCCACTTGGGATGCGGGTTGCTCCTCGGGTCGATTCCGATCCATCATTGGTATTGGGACACGTCCAGCTGCACGTTCAGCATCACCCTGGTCGTAGAACTCCTTGAAGATGATCTCCACGGTTTTCACTTGTACGTCCCATGGTTTGGCGCTCGCCGATAAATCACTCGCTGTCATGGCAATTGCTTGCAGCAACGACATGTGTTCGGCGTTGTCAAATCGAAATTGATTATGTACGACCAAACCCTCCAATTGTTTGCGATTATTCGCAAATAGTGCGAGGTCAGTTGCCAGGATGCAGTGCTTGATCAGCGCTAGAATTTGCTTGAACTCACTGCTGGTGAATTTGTTGAAGATGTTATGGCCATCCTGAAAAACGATAAGCAATCACTCATCTTCGGTCATTGATGGTTGCAATCCAGGAGACTTACTTGTTGGAGTATCGTCACGGTTTGGTTGAAATGATGGTGCTCCATTGTCGATGTCGAGTAGATGCTCGCCAATGGGGATTGTGTGTCCAACATGAACTTGTTGTTCTTGCCGCGATGGTCGAGGTCATGGCACAGTGCCCCGATGAACAATGCGAGACTCTGTAACCAAGGCGAAGGGCACATCAGTTATTGCAACAAGCTGAAGACAATGTCTCACGAATTCCATTGTACATTTCTCATGGTGTCTCCTCTTCTTGCGGATTCATCGACGGTTAGTGTGTCAATGAGCTTGCGACAACAATTTTTCGTGAATGGACAAGAAGCATAAGGCACCGTAAGGATTGTATGTTGGGCCGGTTCCAACAAGCACATCACAGAAATTGCAATAACCAGTCGTGCTGGTTGTTGGTCGTGATCATGATGCCAAAGTCGTGAGAATATTAAACATGCTTGATACATACTTTGTGTTATGTGTTATTTGCATATAGGGTGTATACGCAAAGACAATTAACACTTTGGGTGATAAATTATAAACCTCTTTGGGTTGATGGGTTTAAGTACTTTTGAGAGTCATGGAAGAGATTGTATTTGCGGCTGATGTAAACGAAAATATTTGCTTTGTATTTAAGGTCATGACATCAAGAAAACGCTATTGTTTATGATGCGAAATGTGATTTGGTGCTTCATGAGAAAATCTTTGGTGGATTGCAATTTGAAAATTTTAATTATGCTCAATTAATTCAACTGTAAACGATTTGTTTTTGCAAGTCACATTAATAAGTAAACAATTGACTTATTTGTTTTACAATCATCCATCGTGTTAACTTTTTAAAGTTGTAAATGTAATATATTTTGAATCAACTTTTTGATATTATTATTATTATGATATAAAATAAATTCGAGATCCTATGTATGTTTCTTCTGCTACTTATGACATACAAAATTTCATATTGTTAAAATTGCTAATATCTCATAAGTTTGTACATTATATTCCTATATTTAAACCTTATTAAAAGTTAAAAATCTGAAATCATAGAATGTAGAAACTTCTTATAGTTTATAGTTATAGTAACTATAAGAAGTTTCTACATAAAAATTGAGAAAATTTCTTAAGAAAATATTAGAAATTATGTGTTTTGTCGTGCATTACAAATTTATTAAAAAAATGCAAAAGTGTGTGCTGCATATTCACTCATTTAAATTCTACTAAAATTTGAAAATAGGAAATACAGTAGTAATAATGAAAAATAATAGTTTTTACAAATTATAAGAATTATCTGCAGAAAGATTAAGGAAGAACATATTTTCAGGAATATACCTAAAAAGTTACTCAACTTAAAATAAAAGTGTATACCATTAATTAAATCGAAGGTTAAAATTATATGTATACTTCGGTTGTCTATAATAATATTGTTAAATAATTGCTATAATTTTAAAAGATCATCCTGCATATTCACTTAAGTAAAAACTGTCAAGTTTTCAAAAATAGTATTTAGAAACTATTAATTTATCTGCAGAAAAATTAAAGAAGAACAAATTTTTAAGAAGTTGATTACTAATGATAAAAATATTAACCAATATTAAAATTAACATTGAAATTATGTATGTGTATTTGCTTATAGTAATATTGTTAAATAATTGCTGTAATTTCAAAACTTTGTCTGGCATATTCACATATTGATACTGTTCCAAATTTTAAAAATATGAATTAATAGCAATTTGAGACTTTAAAAGTTATTTGTAGAAAGATTAAGGATAAACACACTATCAGGAAATTACTTAAAAAGTTTCTAAACTAAAGTTAAAAATGTAAAACTTTAAATAAATTTACCGTTGAAATTATATACGTTTTGTTGTCTATGTAGAGTAATTCTGTAAAATAATTGTCAAAATTTCAAAAGCCCGTCTTGCATATTTACAAATTTCAAGTCTACCAAGATTTAAAAACATGAAATGGAACGTCAAATGAAAACTATAAAAATTTTCTGTTGAAAGATTATTATTTTCTGAAAATTACTTAAAAAGTTATTAAAGGTGCAAAAGACAATTACTAATTAAATTTACATGGAGATTTTATATGTAATATTGTTAAATAATTAATATGATTTCAAAATTTCGTCTTACATGTTCATATTTAAGCTTTGTCAAAATATTAAACTATAAAATAATATTAATGTGAACTATGAGAACTTTTAAGAAAGTTTTTAAAAAGATTCTAATAAAATAGTTTCAACTATTAAACTAAATATAAGTTTTAAGACATGTAGGTACTTTAAATAGTACTTAATTACTATGATAACAAAGTATTCTAGTATATCTGTATATTTAAAAAAGCAAAATAATATTATTTCGGAACTATGAGGATTTTCTGCAGAAATATTAAGGAAGAACTTTCAAGAAACTCCTTAGAAAGATACAAAAGGTACTAATTTCAACCATTAATTAAATTTAGCTTTACCCGTAGACACTCATCTCTCTGCGTAGAAATTCTTGAAAACTTGTACAAAGTTGTACGTTATTTTAATTAAATTATGTACAGATATGGAGATCATCCACGAGTAAGCGTAAAAGAAATAAGACGTCAATTTGCATTGATTAATTAAACAAATTGCAGGTATAAAATGATTGCATTTGTAATCCAAGTAGAAGTAATTGAAAATGTGTAACAAATTAAGTTCTAACGGCATGCGATCTTGTTCCTCGTTCTTGGCGTTCGTCAAATGGAATGGATGGAGGAAAATTATCGCAACAGTAAGCAAACTTGCAATTCTCATGGTGTTTGCAGGCGCTATGGAACCGTATTAAAACTGCGCGCAGCGCTTCTTCGTTTAGCAACTTAATTGAAAATATGAAGCGAACAGGAAATTGCATTTAGATCATGTTAGTCGCAACTATTAACAAGTTCCACAATATATGCACGTGGAACAATTTCTATAGGAAAAGTTTTGTATAGTGACACACAAAAGTTTAATTTAGAACATGGATTGGTTTTTCTCATTAATAGTTATCAAGGAAAGAAATTTATCATATACTAAAATAAGAATTAAAAATCTAAGTTCCACATTATGAAGAATATTGGTATTTAAGAATAGAAAATATTCTAGTGTGCCATTTTAAAAGGATCGCCAATAATTTTACTAATTTTTGGTAAAATAGCTAATGTTAAATTGCATATATTCAAATTATTGCAATTATTCAGCTATTTGAAGGCACACTGTAAGAATTCATTCAATAATCGAAGAAATTATAGACAAATGAAATATTAACAATCGTTTTAATATTCTTACTCAAAAATGTGTTCCTTACTTATGTGTATTTCTGAACTTTTGCACCAAAATGTTCGTTTTTTACGTTGTCAAATCATTATTTCAAACTTATTTTACTTCGTTTCCCGAAATAACAGCGTCCGAATCTGAATTTTGTCAAATGGACGTGCAGAATAATGCACAATATTTTTATGTTGATAAATGATTAATAGCAGGTCGCTAAAGTTGAATTTGTTCATCATTTCTTAAGCAGTTGTAGAAAATTATTTAAAGCAAGTTAATTAAGGATGATGGATAAATTAAATACCAGGCATAATTAAGAAATTATTAGAAATTTTTGAAATAATATCAAAATATAAAATGGAAGACGATTGACCGAAATAATTTTTTCAAGTTGCTCCCAAAACTTCTTATTGTTCAAAACAGAAGGTAGAATTTCTTAAATTACTGCCAAGAAGAACCGTTAATTATTATGTCAATTAACGTTTTTTTAAATCAAGCAAAATTATCATTTCTCAATCAATCAAATTATTCTGTAAATTAAATGTTATAATGGATTACTTTAGAACAATTATCTAGCAATATGACTCAGAAGCATTATTTAAATTTTTGATTGTATTAGCTCATTATACTGAATTCAGAATTTATAGAAATTTTCTGAAAGAATATCAAACAGAGCAGTTTTTTAAAGCTCATTGATAATGCATCTTGTAATGCAATTCAATGGATTTCAAATTGAGAAACTGTGATTTTTTTAATCAAATCCTCTAAATGTACTATAGTCCGTTTTCTTTCGAGATGGAGTAATAAATCAGGGTGGACAAGTCGAAACGGCTTGTGATTGGGTGGTTGGCCTCTTTCAACCAATCACAAACTGTTTTGACCTACCCGGACAGTTTTATTACTCCATCTCGAAAAAAAACGAACTATAATGAACCTAACCATGCAATTATGAATAAAAGTCTAATATTAAAAAATAATAATAATAGTTTTGATTCATGTTGTTTGAAATAAAGCACATTGAAGATAGAAGCAGGCATATTTTTCCTACTAATGTAAGAAATATTTCGATTAAATCATTAACCTCAAGGTGCGACACTTTGCTAAAGTTGGTTCAACTGTAATGAACAAACTCAATGTTCGTTAAGTTGCCTATAATCGTGTTACTTGCCTTGCTATTCAATTGTTAATATCATCAACTGAACCAAATAATATTTTCAAAAACCAAGTAAAATCAACTTTTTTAGGTGTATGTTTCTAAGTTCCCATTTTCAAGATTGATGATAAATTGTGATGTATTCTTTAGAATTTTTGATTACTTTTGAAATAATGAATGAATTAAATTATATCCTTTTCATGTTATTGCATATTCTGCTACATTAACCGAATAAGTAATGTGATGATGAACTGACAAATTAACACAAATAACAATTCCCTTAGTGACCAAAGCCTACTGAATTCCAAAACCAGTGAAATATCATATCAGTAACATGAAATGTTAAAAAAAGAATTTCGCCGCTCATGGCGAGATTAAGTGTTTTCAGCAGTTGCCTTAAATATCAGTTGCAGGACTTTGACAGAAATTGAAGTACAGAAAATGTAAAAGGACAAACGAATAAAAACTCACCTCAAGTTCCTGAAAGACATTCTTGGACTTCTTCATAATCGTGTACATCGTATTCGCCACAGAGAACCCATGCGTCCAATTATGATACGGCACCCTCCGATAGTTCTTCTTCACAGTCAACGTGAACCTCAACAGACTACACCTGTCAAACTTCTGCATCCCAAACAGGTCAGCAAACATGAAGATCGCATGCCGCACCTGCTCGACTTCTTTGACCTTCAGCGGATTGAAGTAGTAGTCATCAACACCAGGCAGCGCTTCAGGAATCCTCTCCTGGAGTGCCGCCTGGAACTCCTCCTCGGTGCACGAACGATGATAGCTGAGCACCTCAACAGCGACCTTATACCGCTGCTCCGACTTCCGGATCTTATCGTACAACTCGGCGTGATGCAGAGCCAGGCCGCAGTAGATGGCGAACGCGCGGAACGCCTCCTCGTCCTGCGTCGTGAAGACGCCATCGTGCTTGTTCACCATCTGGACGACGCCGATGATCGACTCCTTGTTGCGGAAGACGGGCATGCAGAGGATGGTGTTCGTCTTGTACCCGGTGCGTTTGTCGACGTCGCGGTTGAAGCGCGGGTCCGAGTACGCGTCGCGGATGTTGAGGCTGTCGCCCGTCTCGGCGACGATGCCCGCGATCCCGACCCCGATCGGGAAGCGGATCTCTTCGTTGTGGTGCGCCTGGCTGTTGCCGCCGAAGTCGAAGATCCGGGAGTAGAGGGTGTCGTTCTTCTCGTCGACGAGGAACAGCGAGGTGCGGTCGGCGGCGACGAGACGCTGTGCGTAGTCCATTATCTTCGTGACGAGCACGTCCATGCTCACCATGTCCTGGAATATCGATCTGCGAAGGATTACATTCGACTTCATTAACAGTTCAATTTCGGCACGTGCATGCATGGCGTATTCGGGGACGACTTCGTGTCGCGCGATATGGCTGATATTAATTGAGTTGGACGTTCGTTCGCGTCGACTTTCATCAAGTTCAGCTTCGTGTCTAACTAGGTTTCGGTTTTGTAATTAGTTTTGAATGTCGTCTTAATTGGAGCAGCGACTTAGATTTTCTGTTTTGGGTTGGAGGGTGCAATCACATTGAGTTGCAGAAAATGTACGATTAGTAAGCCAAAAGTAATCGAAGACATCAAAACAAAAACATCAGCCATTACTACAGGTTGGATTACCATCAGTTTTTCCGTATTAGCAAATATCAGTTAAGGAATTTCAGATGCCAGTTTGAAGCCTGAAGGCATCGTTGAATGTTTCTCAAATGTTAATTTTCTACATACCTAAATATCTAATTTTGTATCACCTCATTATAATTAATCCCGAATTTACCTCAAAAATTCGATTACATTAATGAAAGGCACTAAAACTCGAGACATCCTGTAATGCGATGGAATGACCCCCAAATTGAGAAGCAGCTTCGTGTCTAACTAGGTTTCAGTTTTGTAATTAGTTTTACATGTCATCTTGGCATCAGTTTTCTAATTAGTTTTGAATGTCACCTTGGTTTGAAGAATGTTTTCAAACTGAGATATTTGCAGATAATTTTGAACTAACAGACAAATTGGATTAGCAGAAAAAAATTCAGATGTATGTTGAAAAAGTTGTTGAAAGTTTCTTAAGTTAATATTAAATATGAATAGTCCAATATCTAAATGCCTAAATTTGTAGTAGAATCACCCTATTATCATAAATCCAGAATTTCGACAGAATTCAATCAACTATAAGAAAACTAGAACTGAAGGATAGAACGCACTAAAACTAAGAGTATTCAACCTAGATTTTCTCTTTTGGTTGAAGAATTTAGTCAGATTGATATAGTTACAGAAAATAGTGGACTAACTGATAAATTTGTGCATTTAATTTTAATATGGTTACTAAGAAGTTTCTCAGCTTATTAAATTAGGATTAAGCCAAAATTTAGCCCAGAAATCAGTCAAAATGGAAGACAATAAAACTCTGAACATCTTGAATTGCAATTGAATTGAGAGATATTTGTATCTAAGTTCGATTTTACAATTTGTTTTAAATGTGATTTTAGTTGGAACAGCGACTTAAACTATCTGCTTTACTTTAGAAAGTGAGATTGATATTTTTATAGAAAATATAGTAGAGGTTCAGAAAGGCACAAGGAGTGGGGATAAACATGCGCAAACATTGTTCGTTGACAGTAGCGAATGAAATTAAAGGGCAAAGCAAAAAAGCCTGCTGCGTCGAAGTTACCCGAATCGTATTTTGGTTTCTGCGCAGCATGACCCACCCCCACTCTTTGTGCCTTTCTGAACCTCACGATCTCTACTAATAGACCAGAATAGCAACAAAAACACAAAGCAGGAGTCAATGCATCAAATTGGGTTAGCAATTTTTGTTTAACTTTCTTTGCTTTTTTGCTATCATTTATTACATTGGCCATGAAATTTTAGATACAGTTTTGAAATAGTTCTTGGGAGATCTCAAGTTTTGCAACTGTATCACCTCATTCCATGAATCCAAACTACAATGAAGGTTAAGGAAGTTCACTAAAAGTCAAAGCATTTTGATTTTTTTTGATCAAATCTTCTGTATCTCTTAAACGATCAGGACATTTTGTGCAACATTTCAATATTTTAGGAAATAACTTTAATTATAGTAGAAATACAAGTAGAAATAATTTGGTTATGAATCAGCCTGACAATGAGCAATATTTGCATGAAAAAACTGACCTTTTCATATTTAGGAAGTGTTTTGAATGGATTTTTAAACCGTCACATTTTTACTCAATTTAAAGTTACCTGCAGTGAAATATGATATTCTGGAACCGAAATTTCATAAAGGGATTTAGATATAGACCCATATTTGTCCATACCCAGTGTACCTAATCATCATCGACCAATCATATCTTAAAGCTAATCCAATGCCTAAATAAACTTTTTTCAAATAGGATGTTTTTAGAAATTAGCTATAACCCAGTTTAAATGAATACTTTTTGTTTAAAGTAGATTCAGATTACTGCTTGATTTCCTCTTCTGGGAAAAATAGACACAATGTAAACTTTTGTGACAACCTAAAGTAAAAGTTTCTTGTTTTGAGCCGATATTTTGAAACTATTTGTAAATTAATCCGGTTTGGAACATTCAGTACAATATCATCGAAATGATTTTTCACTTTTGACCTATTTCAACATCGAATCACTGCGCGAAACGATTCGTCGGCAATTGAAACCATCATCCATGTGTAAACGGTGATAACCTTTCGAAAAATTCAGCAAGAAATTGGATTTTTTAAGCTCGACATGGACGCCGCTGCGAAACAAAGCAATTTTCCAATAGACTTACTCGACGACGTCCAACAGAAATCCGTTCAGTTTACGCTGCTGGTCCATATTGTTGTAAAGCTGGGCGTAGTGCAACGCAATCCCACCCCACACCAGATAGCTGAGCGCGATCTCCTCCTCGTCCAGAAGGAATTCCTGTCCATCTTCGCTGCGATACAGCTCCAGAACGGCGGACAGTTCGCTATTTGATTGCATCACCGGCAAACACAGCAAGTGGAAGTATTCATCCGGATCTTTCTCCGCGCTCAGCTCGTTATCATTGGCGTTGTGGTATTTGATCTGGACGAAGAATGATAATTAAAAGTTTTCGTGGGACAGGTGTGTACCAATGTGAGCAATTAACGTTTTGGAATTGGAGGTTGTTCTTTCAGAAAAAGTAAGGAATGAAACGAGGAAATGTCGACGCTGTGGTTTACTTACAAACTGTCTGTGGGGAAAACGCTCGTCCTTGTGCCGTTTCGATGTTCTAATTGGCTCCTTGTGCCGGACCACGTAGTTGGCAACGCTTTCCAAATCCGGCGTGGATGGTGATTTCCGCTGTGGGACCTCTTCCTGGTGCAGCGACTGCCGGCGTTGCTGTTGGTCCTGCGGTTCTCTTGGGGATGCGCCTGAACTTTGTTGCTGGTGCTGCTCCTTGAACAGGCGTAACTTTTCCGGATTGTCTGGATTGTCGATTAGGAACAATCTGCGTGCAAACACAAGTTCGAGGGTATTTTCGTTCCGTGTTTAACGTGTTTCTTTGTCTGGGGATTTAATTAAGTAATTTTCATGATATGCTTTCAAGAAAATTGCGATGGTGATAAATGACATGTTGACCTACTAACTTCTGAATTATAACCTTAGTTTCTAAATGATTAATTATGGTCTTAACAAATAAATGGCCATAATAATAATTTTTGGAACTACAAAGGGACTAGTTTTTCAGTGCCGAAATATTTGATGTCTTAATCAACCATTTTTCAATTATAGAATAGTTTTAGAACTTGATACAATAATTTGCAAGTTGATTGTTTTTTAAATAGCATCATGTTATTTTTTTATTCTTCTCAATTTTAGAGATCTGCGTTTTACCAAAATTAATGATGAAGTTTTTTTAGGCTTGATGAGAGTTCTACACTCTAACACAATGCAAGAAGGGTCCTATTGAAGGTTGTGTTTGTTATCAAAATTATGAGACAATAATTGAATTAAATTCTGAAGAATGCCAAAATAATTTCAATGATGGAACTATTAAGATTTTTAGAACTAGAAAGATTTTAGAATATAATTTATTATATTAGATTTCTAAAATTTGATGGTTTGATAATTAACGAATTTATAACGGATTCTTGCAAACAGTCAGTTTGAAGTTGCAAAATTCTTTTGAACAATTTGTGAGTATGAAAAAAGTAATTCCAAAATTATAGAAAGCAATTCAGATTACTACAATGGAATTATTTGAGTTGCAAATTTAATTCAGGTTTGTTATATGTATGTAATTTAGTTTGCAAAAATTGTAATTCACATTTCGTAAATACAAATGAGAAGGCATAATTTTAACATCAGGAATGATTAAAAATATTTCAGGTAAGTCAAACGTAAGTGAGAATACATCAAATGAAATTAAGAATTTTGAATTTCAAATGACAATTTCTGAATCTGACTGAAATCACATTTACAAATTTGAAATTAAGTTAATACTTTTCATTTTAATAATCTGAATTATATACATTTTTAAATTTAATTTATGTTTTCTGAATTATCACTGAAAATTCTATAGTAGTTTTTGTAATAAATAAAATATTTCTTAACTTTTGCATTTTCTTCAAATTTCAATACAATTGCTCTGACTTTGTCTACAAGATATTGATCCAAATGTGTAACAGAATTTTGGAGATTAAAGTCTAGAAAAGCATTTGCTCTTCTTGCACTTCATTTAGTGACACTAGAAAATTCTATGTGGAAGTTTTTGTGACCAAATATGGACAAGAAAATTTGGATGTATTTTGATCTTAAAGCCTATAAAATTATATGTTACCATATTTGCATTTCATACTTAAAACTTGATAACGGAAATAAATGTCCTCTCTTGGCTAATTTGATTCAGTTCCAAAATGAACTATAACAGAATTTTGGAGAATAAAATCCAGATTATATACTGACACTTCATCAAAATTCTAGAAGTTTTTCCAGAAATAATATTTTAGAAAATTTGATTTTCTAGATTTGAACAAATTTGAACAAATTGAAAGGAAAATTAAATGCATGAATAACGAATACTCAATTTTAATGAATTCGAATTCAAATACTCTCAAATTAAACGCTCGCAAAGCAGATTCGATATTTCCTATTTGATCGGATAAGTGACTACAAGAAGGCTCTTCAACGACCTTCAGCACATCTTGTGCGCAATTTGGAAACGCAGTGTATGCTTTCGAGTTAAGAACCATATGACAGAAGCACTCTTCCCTCGAAAGTTTGATCTGGTGGAAATTGTCTGCGTGATGCGTCTCTCGTAGAGGATTCGTATGATTTTAATCAACCATCGTCGGCCATCGATTTCTATGGCTTCAGCGGTTCAAGCGGTTGAATGCTGGAGCATGCACGCGTGCGTTCGTCGTGCTTCCTTTCAATTCAATGCGAGTTTGCTTGATTCAAAATTCCATCAGTGCTAAAGTAATTCAAACCACACTCTCTTTTGTTCAGCCGCCCTCGGATGCTGCGCGCTCGTGAAGACTCCTTTAATGAGATCGCGCTCGTTGGTTTCGTTTGTTTGCGGTTGCGATCGCGAGTCTTCTCTGGATGACGATTTAATTATACAAAGAGTTTTGCAATTGGTATCAATACTTCCGCGTGACACAGTTTCTATACTTTTTCCAAAAACTTTCAGAAAGTATAAATTCCAATTGAGATGCAATTCAGATGAGTAAATTGAGTAATTTAGATTTGTTATATGTAATTCAGTTTACAACAATTGTAATTCAAATTTAGTAAATATAATTGAAAAAGGTGAAATAAATTTAATATCAGAAACGATTAAATGTTTTTCAGATTAGTCAAACGTAATTGTGAATACATCAATTGAAATTCAGAAGAGTTCAAATGTAAATCAGTTTAGTGCCACTTTTTGTTAAATAATAATTTACTTTTTCGATAAGTAACTTATATGTTCATAATGTCAGAATTTGATATTATTAATGCAGCAGTAATTATCACTCAGTTTATAAATTCTACTTAAATCAATTTTCAAAAATTAGCTATCGCGTTTTGTTATTGCGTTACAAATAAAAGTTTGATTTTTGTCATTTTCGAAAAAGCCTCATAACTTTTTTATTTCGCTAGTTTCTTAAATATCATCTTTACATTATTAGGACACTTTTTAGAGTAGATTTCAATAAGACATTTGAAAATATTTTTAACATTTAGATTTTTGTGTTATTGCCAGTGGAATAAAAAAATATGAGGCTTTTCCGAAAATGGAAAAAATCAAACTTTTGTTTATAGCGAAAAAACAAAAAACGATAGACAATTTTTGAAAAGGAGGACGC
>JARJDZ010009440.1:0-28476 GCA_030264555.1 Aleochara sp. GC000083
CAATTTCGCACGTTGAAAATGAGCAAAGACTATAGTCTTGGTACTATTTTTCGGCCAATTTCGCACGTTGAAAATGAGCAAAGACTATAGTCTTGGTACTATTTTTCGACCAATTTCACACGTTGAAAATGAGCAAAGACTATAGTCTTGGTACTGTTTTTCGGACAATTTCGGGCATTCCAAATAAGTAAAGATTATAGTCTTGGTACTATTTTTCAGCCAATTTCAGACGTTGAAAATGTGCAAAGACTATTATAGTCTTGGTACTATTTTTCGACCAATTTCGTACGTTTCGGGTAATGTTGATACACATGATAAGTATAAGAGGAGCACAATGTGTAAACGATACAAAATAAAGTTCACAACAAAGCATTCATCCAACACAAAATCATGTTACATCCAGGTGGGCTAAAATAAAAATGTGTATATAAAACAAACCTTCAACTTTCCGCTGGTGCTGGATAGTCACGAAGCCATGTTTGGAAGACATACACGACACTGCTGTAAGGTTCAAACTTGTGGTCACTTGCTGAAAAGAATAATACACAAAACGGAGTTTATGAACAACCATTTTTGCCGACGGAACACTACAAAATGCGACTTAATGCACACAAATCTGACGACCGACTGCGCAGTAAACAAACAACAGTGAGCGTAGCCGATAAGAATATAAAGATCACGCGACAGATGGTTGGGTAAACAAAGTCACAAAAATTTATTTAAATGCGCAAAAATAAGACTTTCGAAAGGCGGAAAGACCGTCTGTTGGTCGATAGTCAGACTAGGTATACCAAGCCGAATAATAAATATATATAAGACTTTCGACGGTAAATATTGAAAAGTCTAACCGGAAATAGAAAACGTATTAATTACCCTACAAGATCCTAGATAATTTAATTGCCTTCAAGCCAAACTGAACAAAAAATTGCAACTTTTTCAAATTCAAAGACGAAAAAAGTATATTTCCCTTTGGAAAATTAAATCAAACTATCCCGGAAAAGATAAAGAATTTAATTGCCTACACGCCTAACTTTTCATCATTACGATCGTCGGGAAATACAAGCAAAAATGTACAGAACTGCACATAAAAATTGCAACTTTTTCGAATACCACCCCGAAAAAATATATTTCTCGTTGGAAAATTAAATCAAACTATACCGGAGATGATAGAGAATTTAATTGCCTATAAGCCAAACTTTACATCATTACGATCAGATAATTGGTTCGGGAAATATAAGCCAAAATGTACAGAACTGCACAAAAAAATTGTAACTTTTTCGAATTCAAATCGGAAAAAAGTATATTTCTCGTTGGAAAATTAAATTGAGCTATCCCAGAAATTATAGAGAAGATAATTGCCTACAAGCCTAACTTTACATCATTACGATCAGATAATTGGTTCGGGAAATATATGCATAAATGTACAGAACTACATAAAAAAACTGCAACTTTTTCGAATTCAAATCGGAAAAAAGTATATTTCCCTTTGGAAAATTAAATTAAACTGTCCCGGACGAGGTAGAGTATTTAATTGCCTACACGCCTAACTTTTCACCATTACGATCGGAGAATTGGTTCGGGAAATACAAGCAAAAATGTATAGAACTGCACATAAAAATTGCAACTTTTTCGAATTCAAACCCGAATAATGTATATTTCCCATTGGAAAATTAAATTAGACTATCCCAGACGAGATAGAGAATTTAATTGCCTACAAATCGAACTTTTATTCGTTACGATCTTATGATTGGTTCCAGAAATATCATCAAACTATTCCCAATTCAAACCCGAAAAAAAAAACACAGTTCCCGTTGGAAAATTAAAAATCGTACAGATTTCAATTGCCAACAAGTCTAATTTTAAATTATACAGAACACAATATACTGTACAAAAAAAGTTTCTACTTTTCCGTGTTCAAACCCGGAAATAGGGTATTTCCTATAAGCCTGACCTTAAATTATCAGTTCAATTTTAATGTGGCAAATATTATTTATAATGTTATTAAAAAGAGTTTTATACACTCTGTATACTTTGTATTTTTCATTAATATTGTGAAATTTAGGATTGCATATGTATATTCCTATGTGCCTCCATCTGAAATGTTAGACAGATATGTAGCGCCCCTAGCGGAGGTAGCCGGTTGACTTTTTCCCATATGGCCAGTTATCTTTCTGTTTATCTGGCATTACTAACCTACGTGTGCTAGATCATAGATGAAGATTGTAAAACATATTCGTAATGAAGTATTTGTGCAATGTTATGTAAATCTGATCCAAAATTATATATACAGAAAATAAAGTGAGTAATGAATAACGGATTGAAGTTCTCAGGTCTCATATACTGATGGGATATTGATCGACATAGAATACATACTGACCTGTCATAAATTGGTTTATTGATTAAACTAATTGAGGGTTTGTGGTCTATTAGCAGAATGGAAACGGTAAGTAAAAACAATTAAAGGCTACTTTAAACTTGCTAGATTTCCTTTATTCATTTGCAGGTAAATGCAAATTTTAGAGCTGGTTTGCTAAACCCAAAATCAAAGAAAAATATTGGCCCAAAGTTTGAACTTAGCAAGGAACAAGAGACTGACATAAAGGATGCTTTTGATTTGTTTGATTCTGAAGGACTAGGGAAAATTGATGCAAAAGAATTAAAGGTTGCTATGCGAGCATTAGGCTTTGAACCCAAGAAAGAAGAAATCAAGAAAATGATTGCAGAAATTGAAATTGATGATGAAGGCAAGATGACTTTTGATCAGTTTCTCAAACTAATGTCTGTAAAAATGGCTGATAAGGATTCTAAAGAGGAAATCATGAAAGCTTTCAGACTGTTTGATGAAGAAGAAGAAGGTACTATCACATTTGCAAAATTGAAGAGAGTTGCGACAGAGCTTGGTGAGAATATTACCAATGAGGAATTGCATGAAATGATTGAAGAAGCAGATAGAGACAATGATGGCAAAGTAACTCAAGATGATTTTTTGCGTATTATGAAGAAAACTAGTCTGTATTAGAGTACAAAAATATATAATGTATTATTACACTTTAAGTTGTACCTTTCTAGTTTTACATAATGAATTCTATTAAGATTGTGTTTTAACAGATCCATCTGCCATCCCAAAAAATGCAGTGTTTGCCATTTTAATAAACAAACCAGTTTCAATAACACCAGGGATCATCACAATTGTCTTGTTAATATGTTCCCAATTAACATCTTGCTTGTATTCCTTCCAGTCCAAAATGAAATTGCCATTATCAGTTACCACTGGTCCTGCTTTGGCAACAGCCATACGTAGATGTAATTCTCCACCAAATATTTTTTCAATTTGCAGCTTTATAGGTTTATATGCCATAGGTGCAACTTCAATGGGAATGCCTTTTTTGTATTGATCACCAAGCAGCTTACTGTTTTTGGTGTAATCTGCAATAACAACCATCTGCTTGGCACAACTAGCAACTATCTTTTCTTGTAACAAACAGCCACCTCCACCTTTAATGAGATTCAAGTTGGCATCTACTTCATCAGCTCCATCAATGCAAATATCAACAAATGGATCTTTCTCAAGATCACTTAACACCAAACCATTGTCAATGATTAGCTGACGTGCTTGAAAACTAGTTGGAATACATCTCAAATTAAGCTTCTCTGCTTTTTCCCGTTGTGCTAGCCTTTCAGCGGCATAAACCACTGTAGATCCACTTCCCACACCAACAATGTAATTTGCGTTAACGTACTCATCAACGGCTTTGTAGGCAGCGATTTTCTTTGCAGTTTCAAGACTCATCTTAGCTGATTTAGATGGGTAGAAACGGCTTAAACTGCTGAGACGTGCGATAAGAATGTGCTGAATGCCTAAGCGCATGTGGAATGTAATATATCCTGAAGGACACTGGGGTCAAATCGAATTAATTGAATGATTAATGTAGTTGCGCACGCAAGTTTGATTTGGCTATCTTCTATTTGAATTAGCTACTCATGTTAACAATAAACAGAGACAATAAATATTTCACCGGATTCACCTGGCGATAGGTTAGATAAAGGTCACAATTGTAGAATTTGTAGATGATATTATTGTTGTAAGTTTTCATCCATAAATTAGAAGAACAAAATCAAGGAATTTTCGTACGAGATCAGAATTTGATGGCATACTTAAAATTTTTGTTATATGGATGTTGTGCTGATGTACACTAGATGGCTCCAGGCATGCCAAAAGTTTTGTTATTTGTGAAACTGAAATATTTATTAAATAGTTTTAGCGGTTCACATTATAGACCTTCCTTGGGCCATGTGATAATTAGAACTCATTTTGTTGCGAACGTTATTTGACCGGAAATCACCAAACAAATAAATTATTATACATTCATATAGATACATACACATAATGCATTATCAAAGCTTATCCATTTGACTGCTATTCACTGGTAAAGAAGTATAATACCAAGCACAACCACAATGCAATGACAAAATGATAAAAGTGTAAAAGTATAGCAAGTTTTGTGGACGCAATACATGTTGTACACTCATCGAACACATTCCGACACGTCTAAACTTCTTCACTAGAATTTACAGTAACACAATAAAATGAAATAAATCTAGCAGTACGACAGTCGTGGACGAAGTCATGCATTGGCATGTGTTGTTTCTTTATGCGGCGCACATTATGTGTTTAAATGTTGCAGTTGCAAGTTTTATTAATTCTCCAAATATCATATTTATAATGGCCGATGACTTGGTATGAGGGTACAAGGTGAGAAAACTGATTCGCTTAAAATTGGTTGGTTTTAGGGGTGGAATGATGTCGGTTTTCATGGTTCGAATCAAATTCCAACGCCCAACATTGATGCGCTGGCATATTCTGGATTGATCTTGCACAACTATTATGTGAATCCGATTTGCACACCTTCCAGAAGCGCACTTATGACGGGGAAGTACCCAATCCATACGGGAATGCAGCATACTGTACTCTTCGGCGCCGAACCCAGAGGGCTGCCTCTTAGTGAAACGCTTTTACCCGAGTATCTGGAGAAACTTGGCTATGTGAATCGCATAGTTGGAAAATGGCATTTGGGTTCATACAAAAAAGAGTATACGCCTACATATCGTGGTTTCTTGTCACATTTGGGTGAGTATTCAGAGTAGAAACAACAACTTAAAGTCTCATTGGCGACATTCAGGATGTTGGACGGGGCATCTAGATTACAATGATCATACCGCGATGGAGCGTCCTGGCTGGGGTTTGGATATGCGTCGTAATTTAGATGTGGACCAAGCTTCTCATGGTAAATATGTTACCGATTTGTACACGCATGAAGCAGTACGTTTGATAAACGAACACAATGCCTCTCGACCGTTATTTCTTTATTTGGCGCATAATGCTGTGCATTCTGGAAATCCGTACAATCCGTTGGCTGCACCCGATGAGTTGGTTGCGCAGTTCAGTAATATCAGCGATTACCATCGTCAGCGATTTGCCGGTGTTCTATCCAAGCTGGATGAATCCGTTGGGCGAGTAGTAAGTGCCTTGGGGAAGCGCAATATGCTCAAGAATTCAGTCATTGTATTTACTACGGATAATGGAGGGCCTGCAAGTGGATTTAATTTGAATGCCGCATCCAACTGGCCCCTGCGCGGAGTCAAGAACACGCTATGGGAAGGAGGAGTTCGGGGTGCAGGCGTCCTGTGGAGTCCTCTTATCAATCGACCACGAAGGGTTGCTGTGCAGATGATGCATATGGTAGACTGGCTACCGACGTTGTTACATATTGCCGTTGGAAGCGATACGGCCGTTGAATCGTTAGTCGCAATACTTGTACCAAGATAAGGTTGTACCAACAACAATTTAACATGTATCTTGCAGGTTGTTCAATCGTAGTTACGATGGCCTTGATTTATGGCAGGAACTTTCAAATGATTTACCGTCTAAGAGAGATACTATTTTGCACAACATCGATGATATTTATGGCAGTGCCAGTGTAACTGTTGGATCGTGGAAACTAATCAAAGGTTGTTATCATCATCAAATATTCGCAAAAGAAGCTAACTAACTTTTCCAAATGGCTATGTTGATTTAGGTACGAATTATAACGGCGATTGGGATTACTGGTATGGACCATCGGGTCGAAATGGTAGTTACGACCCGAATTTGGTGCTTGACAGCTTGGCGGGCAGGGCAATTGGAAAGGTTCCAAACATGAATCCAAGCCTGAGCGATATTAAACATTTGCGTAGCGAAGCGAACGTGCATTGTCCGGAAGTTGAAGAAATTCCCTGTCGGCCACTACGTCAGCCGTGTTTATTCAATTTGCGCACGGATCCCTGCGAGAAACAGAATGCGGCACGCCTGTAAGTGAATCCTTGTGGGTACTGGACAGAAACCAAGTGCACACACTCACACAACAAACAAATTCTATTTAATTGTGAATCGATCTATCGCAACAGCTATCCGAACATCGTGAAGCAGCTGGAGGATGAATTGGCACGGTTTAATGCGACGGCGGTTCCACCTGGTAACAAGCCGCTCGATCCGCGCGGCGATCCGAAGAATTGGAACTACATTTGGACGAATTTCGGTGACTACGTTTAGGAGGAAAGTGCAATGCTCACATTCTTCGCTTGTTTGCTTATGCTGATGCAACTGGAAGACGCAGAGAGAGAGAAAAAGAAACGTATTAGACAACTCAGTCACACTCAAGTTACACTTTTTATATCGCCACTGTAACATCTTCATGATAGCCAAATGTGCAAATAAATAGGATCAATCAACTAGGATAGAGGGTACTCTTGCTTTTTCTTTGAATGTTTCTCATTCTTTTTTCGTTTAATGCACCTGCACTGTGTCGAATCCCATTTCGATCCTGTCGTGCAATTGCCCTTTTTCATCTTCTTGCATTTGCATTCGCACTTCTCGTCGTCGAAATACTGTCTTTGTTCGCATGGCTTTGTCTGCAATAGGTCACAATAGTAGTAATTTGGCAGACCCAGTAGCAGCTTACAACTTACAGGTCTTTTGCATTTGCATTTACATTCATCTTCGTCGTATTCCTGCTGCGGTTGGCAATCAGTGGCGCGTTGGGGGCATCTGCAATCGCAGCTTATATCCTCAGGAATGTCCACCATGAGGCACGTTTTTTGATTATTCTTGAATTGACGCACGGCAATTTTTTTCGTGGCCACTTTCGTTGCCACGCACTTGATGTGCGTATTACACATGCCAGCGCAACGATTGACTAGCACCACATTCGGTGAGAGCTACAACAAACGCAGTTTCCTATGCTTCCGTTTCCGCTAAGAGCTGTATGACTCTGAAGAGGGTACTTACAAATGCGGGTTGGATGTACATATTGTACGGGCCATGTTCGCTGAACCAATCGTACAAATTGACCACCGTTTCGCGCGGGATGCAAGAAAGATTCGCCTGCTGCTTTTTGGCGAACATCTCCGAATCGCAACTATCTGCAAACCCAACAATGTCGCACGCATGAAATGCACCGCCTTCACTGGACAGCAGCAACCTCCTTCACAGAACCGTACCTATTTTGAATCCAGTCGGATGATCCATCAGCGCGATGCCTCCCGCGGGGCCGCGCAACAGTTGCATGTAGCGCCTGTTGTTGTTCCTGTTGTATGTGGGACGCTTGCGGAACATTTGCATGCCGCCAGCCTTGCGCTGTCTATTTCTCGTCCCGAACGTGCCCATCACGAACACGCACAAGCACACGCAGTTGATGGTGCAAATGATGAAGAACAGCCGCATCTTGGGTGCGCGGAGGCGGCTGTGGCGGCGGCAAGAGTAGCGGTGCAACAACGAGGAGTAACAATTGGCGAAATTTGAGTGCGTTCTCCACTCCTGGGACAGTCAAACCGTACTGACCGCAAAACGTATCGGTATCGCAATTAATCTCGAGGCATGGCGGCGCGATAATTATTTATTCTAAAAAACATTGACGGCATAGATGGGTCTCGATTAAAACGCAGGCCGCAGATTACAAAAAATCACCATGTAATCCGGTGTGCTGACGAATATTTATTATGTTTCTCATTTGCACGTCATTGTTGTGACGACATTGCATGTGGATTCATTCCATGTTTGAAATTCTTGCTCATTTTTTTCCGAACTCGACTTGTTACAACATCCGCATAAATTGATTCAGAATCAATTTTAGAAATATGAGGAAACTAATTGAAGTATAATTGAATTACATGAATAAAACGATGCAGCATTTAACGTTGAAAAATTTCGAGAAACCCGTAAAAAGAGGAACCAAGTATGTATACAATTTTTAGATAATATTTATGTTAAGTGTGGNTATGAGGAAACTAATTGAACTATAATTGAATTACATGAATAAAACGATGCAGCATTTAACGTTGAAAAATTTCGAGAAACCCGTAAAAAGAGGAACCAAGTATGTATACAATTTTTAGACAATATTTATGTTAAGTGTGGGTTCAAATAAACAAATTCGCTTTATACATTTCCAAGTATCTCCGGATTATAAATAGCACGTTTATAATCTTGTACATCATGATCTTGATGGGTGATTTACCTGGAACACTCTGTATCCAATCATTCGTATCCAACGTAGCATAATGAACTTTGATTTAAATTTAGAGCATTTCCAATATTTGAAATTCAACTTTGTTAAAGTCACTAGATACTATAAGTACCGCAATCATCAGCCATTTTGGGGCAAAATCATGGCGCGAAATTTAAATTTGACATGTATTTCATACTTCAACTGCCGCCATTTTGGGGCAAAATTAACATATCTCTCTCTAATTTTAGCCTAGGGATTGCGTTACTTATAGTATCTAGTGACATTAAACTTTGTATATAAGCTACGACCTCTGGAAACTGAAAGCTGAAATATGTCTACAACCCCTACAAAGTTCTCCTACTTCAAGGGTTGCAATGCCCTCAACGTCGTTCTGACTCATCGATTTTGGGGAGTTCCCTTCAACTTTGCGTGCAAATGCCATTCATTCATTCGATCCTTGCAATAAGTGCGGGTTCATTTCACATTTCGTACTACGTTGCGACTACAGTGTGTATGATTCTGTGGGCTGCAGATAACGAGTGGTGATTGGAAGGTGGAAAAATGAGGACGCTCATGGGATAGCATCGAATACATTCCTTGGTTCACAATCAACGTAAAACATACTTCATCAAAAAGCAACAACAACGATGGCCTTCTCCAATCCAGTGCTGCGTTCACCCACGGTCTTGGAGCAGTTGCTCGAGGAAATCAATTTTCAGCGCACCAAAGAGATGCGACAACTCCTCAAAGATGGTACGATTATTCTACAATTAGATTCACCTCTGAAGGATAATTAATGCTTACTTTTTAGATTCGGGGTTTGTGATGCTTCAAGGTACAACGTACTGGACGGATTTGTTTGTCCGACATTTCCTCTTCCAAAACGACTCGACAATGGACTGTGACGATTTGCTGTTCTTTGTCCGCAAGAAGCACGTGAAAGGTTCTCCGCGTTACATGCCAAAGTTCGAAACGGAGGTGGATGTTTTTCGTAAGGATAGCAGGAAGCTGCCCATCGGGGATCCCGATATTGACTGGGAGGAGACGGTCTATCTGAATTTAATTATTCACCAGTTCGAATACACGCTCACGTTGGCAATCTGCACGCGTACTTCCCCGAAAGAGCTGCAGGTTCTTAAGCGGCATTCGCAAAAAGTGTACGCTTCACCGAGCAGGCGTCGAATGGATACAAAAGGGGAAGTTGAAGAAATCACCTATCCTCATATCTGTTTCATGGTCGATAATTTCGATGAAGTCTTCCAAGACATCTTGGTGCGTGATGGTGAAATGGTCTGCGTGGAATTGGTGGCTGCAGATCGAGCTGGTTCTATTCAAGGTGTCATTTTTCTGGGATCGATTCGATATGATGCGCTCAAAAAGGTCTACGACGCACGCGTATGTATTTTCCAATCGTATTCTTTTAATTGACTATATCTAATTGGGATTTTGTTTGCATGAAGCAATCGAGTTTAAGTACGAAGATGGCTCAACGAATGACCTTTGGGCTGTTCAATACATCGAGCGCACAACGTTGCGAATTTGTACGAATGAAAGGTCCTCAAGGCAAAGGGCACGCTGAGATGGCAGTCACCAAACCGAAAGGTTCCGGTGTTGAGACTCCAACCAGTGAGCCTGGTTTCTGTGCCACCGATATGTGGGACTCGGATTGGGATGAAGACCCCGAGGAATATTACACCTATCGACAGCAACGACGCCTGAGTGACCCAAGTGCCAACATCAACAACTTCGTGCGTGGTGGTTGGAAAACCAAGTTGGATGTGAAATCACGGTCGGAATGCGAGGGTCTGGATTCGATGGATAATGGTTTGAGCGAGATTGAGGCAGGCGATTTACGTGACGGTAAGTTGCCATTTTTTCGAATTAAGTTATGAACGAAGTAGGACTGGAGATATATAGACACACTCCCCCAATTTTTGACATTATAACTCTAACTATAACTGTAATTTTGTGTCTGTTGTAGATATCTCTGGTCCTGCTTCGTCGCAGAAGCTTTGTTGTGGGTGCTTCCAAAGGCGCATTCGGCGCGAATCAATCGCCCTGTCCGAAATCTACGGTCGACAGCTGTGTAAGTCGCCTGAAAATTGTGCCAAACGTGCTCCAATTGGACCGGTCGAGAGCAATTGTACGTGCAATGCTCCAAAACTAAGCAATATCCTGAACGGCTCCGATTACGAGATCGGAAAGGAGAAGAACAAATTCAAGGTGAAGACCAAAACACGGAATAACCCATTGGCTAAAAAGAAGCTCACGGAATTCGAATTCGCCGATGATGCTGCCATCAGTCTGGCGAACGAAGCTGAAGAGAGTAATGCAGAGACAACGTTCACCGAGAATCCGTACTTGACGGTGCGAGGTCGCGAAGAGTTTCCCGGCCGCGTCCAGGAAGTGACCAAGTACGAAAACATATCCCACTTGGTGTCACCGAAACTGGCGCCAAAGACTGAGCGCGAACGACTGAACCGCAATAATTCGTGCAGCAATCGCAACGAGAGCAATGCCAGAGAACTTATGAACAATAATTGTAAAACGCCAACGCATATTGATGATAATTCGAATAGGTTATCAGCGAATAATATTGGAAATAGTAAGATTTACGGTTTTTGTACATTACCGAAACGGAAGGGTTCATTGAAGCAGCGTTTTCTTGGCCCACCCAAACGTATTACTCCCGATGGGACTCATATTTATTATTGGTGTGACATTCCCAAGCGCATCAACACTGGTATATTTCGACCATAATTTTGATATTTGCTATGCTAAAGTAATCTACTTTTTTTCAGAGTTAGATGATGGCGCCTACAATCCTTTATGGACAATGCGAGGTTTCACTCAGACATTCCATTTCTGGAAGGAGAACAAACGCGCTCAATCGGTTCCTCTCAATGCATTCCTAACGTATGTTACATTGCCATGGTGGAGTATTGCCAAAGGTAATTCTAACTAACCGTTAATAAGAGACAATATAAACTTGTAAAATAACTTTTAGATATTTTGGATCATCGCGAGGAACCAATTTTAACATTTTAACTAGAGACTCCTATCCAAGGTTCAGATGGAGATGAAGAGATGTTCTATTTTTATGCACAACTTAAGTACGATTTAGTAATGTATTGATTTAGTGTATCATTTTTGTAATTATAAAAATATGATTATGAATTAATAACAATTAGGCAAAATGAAATGTGTCGTGATATTTCAAATGTTCAAATTGTAAGAAATAAACTGAAGGATTTCGTTTGTAATCATTACAGCTACCTACTGATTAAATTCTGGGATTTTCATGGAAGATGTCGCTGTGTGTTTCGTTGGTAACCGGGAAAATCATTTCCTTTGGAAAATTATGTCTTCATACTGGAATTTCCTTCAAGTATTCTCAACATAAATGCAGAAGCAATTGTCATAATTTAGAATTATTCTTGTTTCTTGTTCTAAGTGCATTTAATGTTTAATAAAATTACTTGTACTTCATAATGATTATAAACATTCATTTCTCCATGAAGTTATTTTTAGTTTTAGAGCAGTTTTCAAGAATGTAATAATTAAAATATTTTGTAAAATCAATTATTTCTTCAGGTTGAAAACGTTTTCAATGGAATTCTTTGGCAAAAGGTACAAATTGGCAAAAAATGCGGTATGAATAGAAAAATAATCAGCGGCCATGTCAGAGCAGACACATAGAAAATGCGCAGATGAGAACAGAAAGTCATTCATTCAGGAATCAGAACCAAGGAAATATTATGAGGATTACGCCATAAATCCACGTATAGATACCGTAAGAGTTGAAGTGATTGGAAAATTTATTCATTAATAATTAAGTGGTAGAATGAATCATTATTTTAAATTGAAACGAAGAAGCAATTAACACATGGCTTGCTTAAACTTTTTTGCAATTGAAACACTCCGTAGACTGATTGCAAATCAGGTATATAGTCAAGTAGTTTCCAGGTGGAGGACTGGCAATGTCCTTTGATGCGCGAAATGAAAAAAGTAAACAGAAGTGGTGCACGCATAAACGAAGAGTAGAAAGAGATAAGGTTGGCGCTGGAATAAAAGCAATCGTACGAGGGCATGTGGTAGTTTTAAGCCGATCAAAGGGAGGAAGGAGTGCTACCAGCAGCATCAGGATCCAGTCGGGATTACACTAATCTCTGCCATGTAAGGACTTCTGTAACGCGTATCAAAGCAATGCACGATATTTTCACATCAAAAACGATGCCATTGCCACACACCAATGACGGCCAATTCAATCCGCATTCATAATTATCTAACTGCATTCGAGCTGATCTACAAAAGACGGAAGCAGCCGTCTTATCAAGGACGTGATAACCACAGGTTAACTAAATTTAATCTGACATTTAATGAGTTTTTAATAGATCATTATGAGACGGCGAATAGATGGGCATTATCGATTTGGTTATTAACCTTTTAAGTATTTTACAGTCGCACAATGAGACTACAATGCGAAAGAAAATGTCATAAAAATATGAAAATCAAAGGGAACGCGCCAGCGCGCATCGCATAAATCCCCTTAAGCAGGATTTCGCTATAATAGCCGCTCGGTTTATTATCATCACATATCACACATGTACCCAGCACAGCGAGTAGACAATCTGAGAGTGGATAATTAAAACTGTAGCCTAGCAATTCAATGACTTGGTGTGTTGACGTCCGGACGCTTTATTGCCCGCTTTTATTTCTTTTCATAACACTTGGAAGCTGGATCCTCACTACTTCGCGAATGGGAGTAGTGAGTGGCCTAATACTTTATTACGTTAATAATTGCTATCTTCTCGTATCTTTTCCTCATCATCGCTTCCTTGCGCTCGCCCCATCGGTTATTTGTTTGTATTTTTGACATCTTCTCATGAAAGAAGGACAATGATAACTAAATCAACAGCGCAGGTCACGTCGTCGTTATTCGGCGCACATTTTAATCAAGTTTTTGTTGGATTTTTCGGAACGTGAGCATCCGTGTTCCTCGCCGCAAGCAGCCGCGCATGGATTTGACTGATAGATCCACTTTGTCGAAATCAGAGCGAAACGAAAAGCGTCATTGTCTAGCGCCGAGGCGAGGTCATAGGCCGATTGTGGCTGCAAGGGCTCGCCGGATGCGAGAGATTGAAAACCCCGGACAGCGAGCGCGGGCAGGAAGGGAATGGATTGAAACCTCACCGCCAACGACGCCATATCAAAGCGTGATATCAAAGAGCCACTAGGCGCGCGCTTATTTGCTTTTGTTTCCTGCAGACCCCGACGGGATGGGACCGAAACCAGTGAGGTCCGTGTCGTTCACATTTGTCGCATTCCGACACACCATCATGAGGAATAAGAGAATGGCGGGTGCTTACCGGAAGGATGTTTGTACATTTGTGTGACCATTTTCAAGAGCGGCTGACTGTAAAGCCACTAAGGCGAAATTAAATCATTTATGAGCTCGTATTGATGCCGTCTGCCCATCTGCTGGGCAATAAAGCAATGAATGAGTACCAACAGGGATGATAAACGTATATCATATGTTGACGTTATGAAGAAGGATAATGTCGTAAAACTTTCTATTGGAATTTGTTTCTTGCCAGATAATATTGTCCTTGAAAGCGTCTTTTTAGTGGATTAAGATGGCATATTCGCGATATTCGATTGGGGCCAACGGTGATTAATGCACAGACACTGCATTCGCAGCCAGCAAACTATCAATAACGTCAGCAAACGTCGCAACGTATTGCTGTAAATATTTGTCTTCGAAGGCAATTAATGATCTCAGACAACCGTGATTGCCGACGAATCACATTCTCGTAGTTCTTGCTGAACGTACGAAACGAAAATAAATGAACCGTCCGCGTATTGTTTTCTATGAGGATTGATTATTATTTCTTAGCCAGACAGACAGACAGACGGACAAGGCTGAAGAGTGAGCCGCTGGAAATCTTTGCAAATATTTTGTATTCTAATACACCAAGGTAGCGCCAGCGGGCTTTCTTTCGAGGGTAATTCCGGGAAGAATTTCTTGTGTAGGGTGAAAATGTTTCGGCGATCAAGCCCTTTATCTGTCGAATGCGTGCTTCGTTGGACCGTGAAACAAGTCTGCCGTCCTCGACATTCGCACGCACACGCCGATACTCACACAATACCTGCCAAATGTTTGTCAATGGATCGAAAATTTGCCGCGTCGCCTACGCTCCTCGAAGTGCGCCCTTGCCAGACGTGGAGGACGGTTGAAAATATTGATGCTGCCATTAGGTATAGGTTGGACGACAGCGTCGAAGCGAGTCTTTGAATTTTTCTTCTCTCGATCGCGCACAATGCCCCGAAAACGTAATGTCTATTATATTCGTCCCTTCGTGGCCGACGCAGTCTGTTGTGCCTGCTATTTCCCCATTGCACAAATCTAAAGAGCCACAATTGATAGTGACAAAATCGCAACAAAAATTTATTGATATCAATACGTATAAAGGACGTGCGAGCACATAAATATAAGAGGAACGCGCCGCAACATTCAACGCTTAAAATTTATTGCTGTAAATGTTATTTGTTCATTGTTTGCCGAATTGCATCGACGCTGGAAAAGCTAAGATATTGTGCATTGAGGTCATTTAGCACAGTTAGTAATAATTTTACGATTCAGACTGCACTGCGCCCTGGGCGTTATGCAATTTTTTTATGGCGCGTTCGTTTTGTGAGGTGAATTTTTTAAACGCCTGCAGTCAATCATAAAAATTAACTGGCTCGCCAGTAAAAGACCGACTTTGAGGGGAAAATGCGTTGGAAATCTAATGGAAATGTGGTGCGCGAGATATTCGCCGGGAAATTTGCGAAAAAGATATAAAAATTAGCGCTTTCAAACGTTTATGGATGGAAAACCGAGACCCATAAAAACAACACAAATTATAACATCCAATTCAAGTGAATCCGGTTCGGCACTTGGGTATTTTGCATTTTACTTGTAATTTTCTTTAGTAACGACATGTTCAAATATGTCTTGTATTTGCATAAGGCATTTCTCAGTAGAGTCGTTTTTCGGTTTGTTTTCCCTGTGTTGTTCCTACCTAATTTATGTTATGTTAATGACTTTACGCCTTTTGTAATTTTACGATATATTTTACCGGTGTTGGTAATTTAGAAGGAAAAACGTACTAAAACATTTTTTGTTCGCTGTTTGAGGAGTATTCGAAAACGAATTTATATTCCGGACATAACACTATGGCGATCAATCATCGTTATTTAATTTAATTGTATTTCAGCTTTGTTTATAAACACGGCCAAGTTTGCTATGTATTGCAAATAAATTTGATTAAATTAAAAATCGCAGTATTGATTAATTGTAAACGCAAAATATTTGTACGAGACCGGATTGCATCCTATCATCAATCAACTGCAAATCAATTGTACTGCCATATTGTAAATACTCACAAATAAATTAATTAAAGTTTTTGTCTTGCTGGTTTATTAGAATGCAATATTGCGCTGTTAAAAAGGTTTACAAATGCGAAATTTGCAAGGAATAGTTTCTACGTGTATTGGAATCGACGATGAGCGAAAACCATTCCAACAAGTGCTGAAATTTATGATGCATGCTTACTATATAACTTCGTTTCGCAATTCACTTGTTAAATTGGTGGCCTGGTCTCGGTTCGAGGGTTACGCGAACTGGGGGGTGGTTCATGGGCTGGGGGCGGTTGGTCCAACGTGCGCGTTTTGGCCCGCTGGCTGACTGACTGCAATTCGCCGAGGACGCATTGAATTAATTATACGATCAGGGGTATAAACTAATTATATCCGCACTGCCCCCAAAACACGTGCACACACATGTGAGTGCATTTGCATTCGCGGCGGGCAACTTTCCGTCGTCGCCACCGCCACCGCCGCCGCCGCCGCCGCCACCGCCACCAATGTTACTACTCTTGGCCCATGGCTGACTGGTTGCGTTTATTCAATGATCACATTCACATGCTTGATGCTCGATGCCTGCCTTGATGTGCTACTAATTGAACTCAATTGTAAATTAACAAAGTTACTGTTCTACCATCAGTCGAATTCAATTCGCGCATGTATTTACTTTGCGGCATGTTGATTAAGCATTTATTTAGATTTTGGCGACTGTTTTTCGCCCTCGAGGTTGACTAATTTAATTAAAGAATGCAACCATGCAAGTTGAACGAATATTTCTGTCTGGTACTAAAGAGTATCATTTATAAATTAATTTGCGGAAAAGACCCGATTGACATGCGGTGCTTAGCACTCAGCTGAAATAATATACATTCGACGCAAGAAAATCTATCTATCAAACACGTGAAAAGTGCTCCGAAATGCGAGATGGCTGTGGGGTTGTGTGGGGGTGGTGGATGGCGGCCGGCGAGGCGTTGAAAATATCGTGATGGACGGTGGGAAAACGTTGCGGCGTAGCCAGCTGCGCCGAAGACATTCAAGCATCGCCAACTTATATCCATCCGCACGATTCGCCGACGTTGCCGCCGCCGCCACCGCCGCCGCCGTTTCAATATACACACTACGGCTGCGTCTTCGCCCTTCGCTTGCCATAAACCAAAATCCGATTGGCAGTCGATTCGCACGTCTGCCCGACAGTTTTCACACTTCGCTCGCACGATCCCTTCCAACGATCACGCTTCCCACACTCATCCGATCCGATGATGATGATGATGATCATGATCCCGATCGCGCTTGATCGATCTGACGTAATAAACACATTATTCAATGCCGTAAGTGAAAATTAGACCCCGTGCACGAGGTGGATGTTAATCCACATTGAAATTGATTGTTGCGCACCGGAAGGAAAAATTTGGTACCCTGCTGTTCAACGACCTGGGCCGCGTCAACTTGGTCGAAATCGTTTATTTCCGCCCAACTTAGATTTACTTTTCGAGCGCGCATTTACGAGGCAAATCTACAATCGTATAAGTTACCCCCGTTTGCCCCATGTCGTTGTTGTTATTGTTGTTGTTGCTCTCTGCAGAGTCCTGCCCTCCCGAGCCGGGAGAGTTGTATCCTCCCGTAATGCCGTTCTACGTCCTGCCTGGCTCTAATCTATGGCGACATGTAGTTTATACCCCGTTAAATGGCATTGCGGTTTTCAGCGAATGCGACGACGACCGGTGTGCAGTTCGCCGCCCCCGACCGCAACACTTTACTTCGGCTGAAAGTTGTGCTGTGCGCTCTACCAATATTCAAACATTTTTCCACCTTCTCGATGGTATTTACGACGATTTGAAATGTTCGCAACATCATGCTCGCAGGAATTGGAGTGGTGAAGGCAGCGCGTTTGCACACATTTCAATCACTTGAACTCATCCGAACGTCAAGATTCGCTCGCTAACTACAATAGCCTCTTCAATCTCTTGAAGAGTTGAAGTTTTCTGAGATAAATCTCGACTGCCACATACGCTTCGTGCGTTTGTTGGCTTTCTCGGGCGCTTCTCGATTCAAATGCAAATCGAGATCTTCGCCGAAGCAACCGAAGAGAAGGACGCAGGCAACAATTGTAAACTGCGGCGAAAAGTAGACACAGACATGTGTGCAAAAACGTAATCGTCGATTCGTGGATTTTTAGATTTTACTCTCGACGTGTAAATATTTCCGAAAGGATCAAACAAAAAGCAAGGTGTGCATTTTGAAGTCAAGATTTATGCGCTCTCTTCAAGATGATTCTCCATCGATCACGCCACGCGGAAAATTCCTGACGGGTATTTCTTAATATAACGTGTCGTCAGTTGGTTCCGTGTAGTCATAATGTTTAACAAGAGCGAGTAACATTTAATAATGCGCGTCTCGGAATCTCGAAGCCGGAAGGAGGCGGAAGGAAAAAGTTGGCGCGCACCTTCATATGTGGTGTTGTGAACTTTCATTCAACGTCGGGCACAAAATAGAGACTTGCGACAGGATCGCATCGATCATCCGTTTACTTGTTAAGGAGGAAAAGGCGCAGCAAAAATTGAAGCCATCGCTGGCACTCGGGGAGTTACCGCGCGAGTTCATTGTAAGAGAACCGACTCGGCGAGTACAATGTTAGTTAAAATGGAAATCTTGTCTTTCAGCGCGCGTATGTAGCAAAATATGTGGTCCTCTTGAAAGGCTTGACGACGGCGTCGACGCCGAGAGAGAATGTGAGCATGATGAATGAGGTGCAAATTTCCCCAAAGAAAAAAATTTCAGCTAAAAGATTTCGTTGTTGGTCGAAGCCGAACTTGAAGCGCGCTTCAAGTCGGAAAATGCGATTTGATTTAGCCCTTCGTTTGCCAAAATGTGTTTATCATCTATGATCTTGAGCATGTTACACGGATTCAGTCGCGAGGCGAAATGATGATAATGAGACAGAAGACGAGAATCGTTGGCATTTACAAGTGAATTCTGTGATTCCAACGATGCGAGCGACACGAAAAATAAATGTACGACGCTTTTATTGCCGCGCATAAATTTCGGTGTATCTTTGGCGTAATTCTTCGACAGCTCGGGCGCAACATCGCAAAACGACGACAGGAGGGCACGAACCCAGCCCAACGCAACCAACCAACCAGCCAATTCGTTACGCTGACTGCGAATTTATAACCCATTGCCCATTGCGATGGAATTTATAATTAAAGTTGAAACGTCGCCTTCCGCTGTATGTGTGAACGATATCTATCTATACATTGATCTTCTTCTGACTTGGCGCGCGCGCGAATGTATTTCGCAATGTCTTTGAACAGTACCGAAGAGAGCAAATGCAAATCATGGTCGAGCACCGCTCATTCATATCAGCCTCGTTTCGCCTCCTTCAAATATTTTATTGCGCACTTGCAAGAACTAACCGTGGAAGATTCGTATAAATCTTAATAAGAAGAGCAACTGTAACTTAATTGCTTGTAGATTTAGTCGGCGGCGCGCACAACTTGTTTCTATCTTGTTGGATCGAGTTTAAAAACGTAATTACTACTTGTAGACGGTCTTTTTGCCTGCTTCAGCTTCTTATACTGCGGCCGCGTTCAACTGGTAAACGACGCGTGAAATGGAGGCATTATCCGAGGACGCGTCTTGTTTGCAAATTTGTTTTTTCAAAAATTTCTCTAATCAACTCGTCGCTATAAGTTTCAACCATATCAGAAATCTACCTATAAGAGTTAAAACAATTGTCGGATTTCTTGTAACTGGAGATTTTATAGTGCAGGAGAATTTTAGATATTCAGAATATAATGCTAAATAAAATACTTGAGAGCATTACGTCTTAAATTGAAGGCGGATGAAGACTCTTGTTAGCATTCGCGTAATCTCGCATAATCTTGAGTGGTATTTCAGGTCAAAGAAGCATAAAATCAGTGTGCCCTCAGCCACCGTCAGCCCATGTCGATAGCGTTGAACATCTCGGGCATGTGCTTTGCTGCAATGTGCAATACGTAAATGCAGATTCCTTATCCACTTCCGGCTGCAACGCCGATGGTAACCAATAAAGGAAATGCGCCACACAAAATGCATTTTACGATGCGGCAATGTTAGAAATTCTCCACTTCTTCATCGTCTCGTCGAACATGCGCGCATAGATTTGCGGCGAAATTGCATAATCTAAAGGTAACTTTCATAATGTTTACACGAGCACAATATTATGATGGAATATTTTCGCCGGAAACAAGGCTAACCTTGACTCTTCGGTCGCTTTCGATTGGATTTATTTGTCAGCGTACGAGAACTCATCGGCAATTTGCTGGGAAGTTGAATCGCACGCGCGAATCGTCTGACGAATGTCGAAGTTTATTGAGGAAAAATGAAATGAAAATAGCCCCGAGAATACATAATGTGCCATACGCGGGCATATAGAATGGAAAAGTGCACGGCAAGAGATCGAAGATGTTCGATGAGAGACTATGCTCGTCGTTCGGTACAAAGTCGTGATTGCAGCAGTGAACACCGCATTTCGATTTCGATTTCGCAATTCACAATTCACAATTCGGCGTTCGAGATGTGCGCGATTTGGTTAGTCTGAAATGGACGAATTTGAATAATGATTCATTTCATCACGCTTCATTTTACTAGCACCGGAAATATATTACGTCTGCATGCGTAAGCGGAAAATCCGTAAATGGGTGATGGTGGGTCGTGGGGTATTAAAAAGAAACGAAAAATAAATTATGTTTATATGCGCAAATTGCCCGACGAAACGAGTTGGTTCGCTGCCGCCTTTGACAACACTTTGTTTGCCTAATAAGCTACTAATGCTGTGAGCGGACCTGGAATGGTCTCATTGAGGCGAATTTTTATCCGCACGACAATTTCTGACTGCCTTGATAATAATCCTCGTCGGTGCAAATCTCGCGAACGAACTAGCAAATGAGCGAAATAAAATGCAGGGGTAAATTGTATTGGATTAAATTAAGTGTAACAGATAAACGAATGGACCAAAAATGACCTTTTCCGCTTTTCCTGCTTTACGCTGTTTGATGTTGGAAGAGTTATCCACTTTGCGTTTGAGAAAATCTGAATACTTTCATGTAAGATTTTTTAATAACACTTTAATAACGCTCGGAAAATGAGGCACGAGGCAACCGCCAGCCGTCTGCGGAAAATTGTTGAATTATGAGCAAGGCGAGCGTGGAAAGCAAGAACAGCTCCACACCGAAATTGAAAATGCCTAATGGCCCTTTGAACGTTTTCTCCTTCATATGCATCATGCTAGAATAGTAGCAAATTAAACTAACCCATAGATTGTAACCAAAAAATGACTAAAATACACGAAAATATTGATTTGTGCATATTCTTGCGTCAATTTTTTGCAATGACGACGAGCATAATTTGCAGACTGGAAAATCGTCCTGAGCGCAGAACAATCCCCAATCTTCTATTCTTTTATTATTTCTGATTTTATTGCCTTTTTATTACCGTATGCAGTATGAAATGATTTCGTCTTTTGTTGATTTTACGCATTTCTCCTGCAAGTGTCGGATTCAAATCGAAAAATAAAATCCGATGATTGCACCGGGAACGATTTTACTTGTTCCACTCTCTGCCATTTCTTTACGGTGGAGTAATCTCGAACCCGTCCCGAAGAACGCGTCGAAGATCTTCTCTCTATTCGTAGAGCGACTGGTGGTCAACATCGGGGTGAAAACGTGAAGGATAACTTCGCAAGGCGAGTGTTTATAAGAGGCAGATGTCTTGGAGAACAATAACGATGAGAATAAAACTGACATGGGACGAAGGCAACGGATGAAAGAGGATCTTTTGTATGCAAATAATAAAAAGGATAATTCTCAAGACGTTTTTGACAGGTTTGTATCGAAATAGAATTCATCCTGGCTCAAAGCAGACATAATTTTCGCCACGGATATTTTAATCAGTTGCAAATTAATACATTGATTGCGAAGCGAATAAACATTGGCGAGGCATTTTGAATAAGTAAATATTCACTCTAATCAAGTTTCGGTCATATTTGTTTATGTTTGATTTCGAATTGATTTGGCAAATTTATCTCCGAGGTTTGCAAATATGATTCGCGAGTTCAATAATTCGCGTTCTCAGCTTGGGGAAAAACGTAAAAAAAATATTCGCGAAAGTCCATCAAGGGAAAAAGTATTTGCTGTCTCAGCGCAGTTGCTTATTTCAGTGTAAATAAATAATTACTGTTTTTGGCGAACATGCGAGCGCGGCGTTAAGTTGCTCGAAGCATTTCTCTGGGATAGCGATGGTGTGCTGGCATAAATAGCCGGGAAGCACGCTCGAGCTCTTAGCATCTTCTGCTGGTGGTGCTTTTGCCTGGCTCGCCAATCGACCATAATTCTATCCCGCGCGTATATATACCACCAGGAGTCCCTCGGTCTGGGCAGGAACTCGAGCCTGGAGGCTGTGGGGCATCACTCGTATGTGCGAGGGGGCGGCATTGGGGGCCTGCATAGTTTGTTTATTGTTCTCTGTGCAGCGCTCAGCAGCAAACGCCACGTGTTGTATTCACCAGTCGGCTGAAATATGGTCTTGGGAGGACATGCCGCCGGTCCCTGATGGATGTTTCATCCTTGCCTTCCAATGTACCAACCAACTCGCTCAAAATGTATATTAGCTCAGTGTGGGGGCACTCGCCTGCTAAATGTATCGCAAATTACAACACGATTTTTTTCGGGTTTCTTCCTTCCCTCCATTTGAGTTTATTATTCATACGTTAAGGGAGGCCATCAAACTAATTGAGGCAATTTCTTCAAGTTCATCACTTTTATTTGACTTTGCATTGTTTCATTTGTATATCAATGACGTGTTTCACACGCAAAAATGTGTTTTTTTCAGGACTCGTTCGCATCGAAAAAAAACCTGGTACCGGTACCTAATGGACTCTGATTTATAGGGAAGCCTTTTAATGGCGGCAAATAAAAGTAAGTGCGGATTGCTGTTTGAAAAGACACCCACTCAGCAAACAAATTGCAATCTGCCAACATTGGCATATTTTTACCTTCCAGCGATGTATGGTTGTAGTTGATGGTGTAAATAACCGAATGAACATTTTCATTGAGGAATATTTTTCCAATGTTATTTATACCGAGCAAATAATCGTAATAACATTTCAACTGTTAATATAAGATAGCATAAATCAATTTGAAGAGACTGGCAAAGAAGCCTGAATGCCGCGTCCGAATCAATAAAGTAAATATATTTGGCCTCACATCGCATTTGATATCAGATTTATTTGATTTGATTTGATTCAATCTCGTCCACGTATTTAATTTTCATTACGTTTTCAGCAATAGATCAATAGACGAAATTGCACGGACCAATCGTAAACGCTAGGCCGAAGGACTATTCCACACGGAGGAATTTACTTCTTGGATTCTTGACCACGAGGGGCGCCTGTGGTGGTCTCTAGGAAGTGAATGCCACTATGGATCAACTCGAGATGCTTGCATAATGCATTAAACTTGTCTGTGGAGCATGTACACTCTTCTCCACGTCTTTTCTGCGACTTCCTTTAATATGATCGAAAGAGTTTGAGGACCCAGCGGACCGGACCGTCCGTTGGCGGAGGCGGCATGGGAGTCAACTAGTTTTCCGGACTCTCAGAGAGCGAGTTGAATATGGTGAGTTTTTCCCACTCTCGAAACGCATACAAATGTCCGCGAACCAGCCCAGCAAGCAATAGGGGAAATGGCCCAAAACGACGACGAACTCTTCGGACAGTGAGTGACTTTTTATCCGTCCGAAGATGACGACACACCACCACCGGGGTCGGCCAAAATTTTATTCTAATGTAGTGTCATTGTGCCACCGCCAAGGAAAATTTATTCAATGTGAAATTTATTTTTCAGGAGTTTTTGTTGTTATTATGGGTCAAATGTCGAGTGCGTTTTTCACAGGGAATCGAAATAATGTTTTAATGTTTTAATGAAATTATCAAACGCGGGAAAAGTTTTGAGTGCTTCACCATCAATTTTCGGGGGGCTATTTTAATGTAGTTTCTTTTTTTGATAACCATTCATCATTGGACAAATTGACGTTTTATTGACCATTAACTATAACTCTTCTATGCGTGTTAATGTATTATTAAATGTCGTTTAGTTCTCATAGTTCTACGAAAAATATAGCCGACGAATATTTTGTGGAATTTTTTTTATTAGATAATTTCTCTTCAAGCCAACTCATTCAAAATGTTATCTATTTTGTTGCTGATGCTGCAATGCATATTGACCAAGCATATTAGTTACATACACAAAAGAGTTGGAGGTTATAGACTCACGTATGAGACTATTTATTGAAGATTTATCCAGACATATTGCTTGTAAATATTTGAATAGTACGTGAAGTTTGTATCGAAGAGGATCTTGTATGCGCATTGCGAATGGAATCGTAATAATCTATAAATCACACAAATGCGTAATACAATTTTGCGCGCGCTCTTCTCTACGTAAACGCGACGCTGCGCTGGGCGAATGCCATTTTCAATTTCCATGATTTTCATGATTTGCAGATGATGGAGCACCGTGGACAAATCATATTATTATGCAATATTTGCATTTCAAGTCTCGGCAGAAGTAATCTGCTCGAGAGGGGGAGGCAACAACAATTTTTGGTCTAATGTTCCGCGCGGTTGTTGTGACACTCATTTGGAAGCAAATCACCGGATGGAGTCGAAAGGAAGGTGCAAGGGAAGTCGTGAAGTTGGCGGCAACGCCAGCCGGCAAAGAATTATTAGCCAGAGCGGCGTGCACCGTGTTGTTGCTGATTACACGCGGCACGTGAATTCATAATTTATTTAGATTATTACGTAATAACAGCGTTGAATAATTGACTAGTGAAAAACATATAAAATAAATGCGGCTCTATTACACATCATGCGAAAAACTTTAATTTGCTTATAATAAGCATTAAATCACCCCACACTTTATATTGCAACTATATATTTTCCTATTATTAGTGCAAATATTGTTACGAATATGTCAAGCACAAATTGTCGAATGACTCATAGAAATTTGTATGAAGAGGAATGAAGAAATTCGCGGTGGGCTATTGCCCATTTAACTGAGAATAAAGGGGGCGGTTGTGCGGGTTCTATCGATGCTGCTGTTTTGGCCTAAGGATACGAAGAAGAAGCAGATCCTTGTTTGCCCAGCAAAACGCGAGGCAATTTCGCGGCGCATAAATCCCGCCGTCACGGAAGGATATTTTTATTTCCTTCAGTAATTTACCGACTACAACTGTTCCTTCATTCCCGTCGTACGACCGACGAACAATCCGTGCGTCCGTTGACGATGGCGGCAGCGGGGGCGGCGGTAACATATCCGTGAAGCTCTTCGCTTCTCTCGCCGAGAACAAAAATATCATGCATACACTCCATCCGCACTTCCGCGCTGAGCACACTCGTTTCCCGTTACATTTCACATGCGAGTTTTCGGCGATGGAGGCGGCGGAGGCGGCGGCGTTGTAACAACGATGTAAACGCATATATATATATTCTCGTGTGGTTAAGATTTCGCGCTGGAGCGCTTGAGAAAACGTGTAGAAAATGAAAAAGTGAACGCTCAACCGGCAAGAATTATACGTCGCGGATGTGGAAGCGCACATACTTCATATGAATTCTTTATAACTTAACGCGCCTTCCAACAAGCCGAAGAAAGACTGCCGCATGCGAGAGGCGGCTGGTGGCGGCAAGCAGCGATAAACAATGTTTCTCCAGTCGTTTTCATTGTGTTAGCCTCCGCAAAACGCTGTTATGCATTTCTACGATGTACAAGAGTTTAATTCCGGATGATTTTTATTCCGGAGGAATTTATATGACCTTTCCGCGTCGTATCGTGAACTCCTGCGATAAATCGCTTTGCAATGACGAAAATTGCGAACCTCTTAATTGAACGAATCGCGAGGATTATCCACACAAAATAACTTCCCTTTATAAGTCCGGTTTTAATAACGTTGTCGATGCTTGGGGGCAGAGTCGTGGTGGGGCAGCAGAGGGGGCGTCGAAGGTGAGGTATATCACATCGGAAGGATTAACACAACAGCCAGGATCAGGATCGAGAGAGAATGGAATCAAAGAAGAAAACCGACCACAGGCAGGCTCAGGCACACACACAGCACGCCAGCCGCCCCCACCATCGGGGTGGCGGTAAGCGCCAGCGCGAGGGGGCAAGCGTCGTGGCAGCGGCGGCGGCAAAAGCCGTCGACTCTCGCCAACCACCACCGTTGCTGCCGCCGCTGCCGCCGTTACCGCCGCCGCTTTCGCGCGTGCCGACTATAATACGCGCGACGCGCTCCGATCTGCCGCCACATGGTGCTGCGCCGCCGTTGAGCGACGATCGCGTATTGCGCTCCTGCCGCTGCCACTGCCGCCACCGAACCGAGAAACGTCCCGTTGACGTCTACGTCGTCGTCGTGGTCGTGTTTGCCGCCGCTCGGCGTGAAATTCTCCTCGTGTTCACCGCGCGCCCATGATGACCGCAAGTTTCGCATAGAGGCGGCGAAAAATCTTCCGAGTACACAGACTTTGTTGATGCTGTCAATTATGCCCTATTCGATGTTACATGTGTTTAAAGGTATTTTCACTTTGATTCATTTTTAGTGTGTCGCTTTTTCTGCATGCGCATAGAGCCAATTTAAATTAGCAACGCAAACCTGCCCCCCAAGTAAAATTGCGAAATTTTGCATCATCACGCGAATTATCTATTAAACTTTACTGGATTGACGTTGAAATTAATAATACCAACAAGCTGGAATGCTTGATCAAACAAAATGCGCAAAATGCGAAATGTGCAGTTGTAATAATTCTTTCTATGCGGGGGCGGGCGACATGGGTGGATGGGAGACCCCTATTCATTGTTTGCCGTTTTGTTCAGCTGAGCGCGGGCGAACGTGCATGACTTCAATTCGTAAAGCTCAATAATAAACGAAACTTTTCGCTTTATTGAAGCGTGGGGTGTATCACAAAATAATTACGATTGCAATTACATAAATTACTGTTTTTCCGCCTCCCCCAACTGTTTGCTTGCAATTGCATAAAGTTTACTCAGATTTTCTGATACGAAAATAATTCACGAGCGTCAAAGCAAAAGACGCAATTTACGGTGGTAATATTAGAAAAAATCAATCAAAATGAATTCCTTCGAGGAATCAACTTGAACGAGGAGCGCCTAATAAATGTTAATTATTCCGGTCGTTAGGCCCGTCCACTCAAAACCAAACCATAACAGGTTGAAGTTCATTTTGGGAATCGATTTTAATTAATTTGGGTCGTTTATAACTCTTGTATCGTTTATGTTTGAGCAAGCAAATCGTTTCTTTTTTGCCTGCTTCTTTATCTTTAACCTACAATACGTCGTAGATTTTGATGTCGGAATTTAATTAATTCATCAATTTTTAATCAATTGCAATTTAATTAAATTTAATCGCAAATCAATGAAGCGAAAAAAAATGTCAAATTTATTGGAATAATGAAATATCGAAGTAATGCCTAATTAATTAGCGCTAAACCGTTTCCATTTCGAATGCAAGTCAACTGAAATCGCTTCAATAACAATAACGCACCGTGCACGCACATTAAGCACATGTAAACACAAAGCATTAGCAAATACATTTTCAGCCATTCCATTGTGCGACCGCCGCCGCAGCGAAAATGGCAATGCGGATGGACAAATGTCAGATTATTACATGCAGATTGCCATGCAGAGTTTGCGAAACGCACAGCCGATTATACGCCGTTTGTAGCAGGCAAGCGTCAAACACCGTTACAAACGTTTGAGCACGTCCACGTCCGAAATTATAAATCGTGATTGCCGAAAATCGGCCGCTGACCATACATTGCAAATCGGCCAAAACCAGAATGCAGAGAGCTGGGGCCTGTTCGGGCCTGGCACGCCAATGATAAACACACGAGTGAGCACATTCTAAATTAGATGAAATGTAAACACCGCAGGATTTCACTTTGCCTGCGCCTCCGCCACGCGCGTCCTCGCGAAAAACGCAAAATGCAATAAAAATGCAAACATATTGTACAAATACCAGAGGAGATAACTAGAACGGCCCGAAAAAAACTGCGTGGTATCAGCGTGAAAGCTTGGAGCCGTTATGAAATGAGAAGGCTACCGAAAAAAAACCAGATAAAAAGACTAACGATTCATGTTTACATGAAATATGAAATATTTCGCCGGTAACACTCCGGAAAATTACAAATACCCATTAATAATTTGATCCGTTTTTGATTAATTGAATCTACTCGTACAGTTTGTAAATACGCAATTTTTGAAGTGAAAACTTCTTTTGGCGCGCTGTGCAAAAAATTATAGGGAGTGAAACGAGCTGGTATGTAACGCTCGGAATGAAACGCTCTTTCGGGTAAATTCGGTCCAGGGAGATCATGATCTATCAGTAGCATTCAGGGCTAGATTTGATTATGTCAAATGAATCGATTGAAAGTACAACAAAAGAAACATATGAAACAATTGACCGATTATTTAATTTTTCA